>VIAA01000165.1:0-90768 GCA_015776775.1 Magallana hongkongensis
AACCACCTATGCCTCAAACATAATTATCTAAACTCAGTCAAGACATTCCATCATCTATTATTTATCAATTTATAAATACTATGATTATTAGTATGAGTATGCTTTTGATTGTCATATTTATAGAAAATATATCATTGTCATCATCATAATTTAACATTTTTGACAAACCAAGATTATATATACATATATATTAGATAAAATACACGATTAACAACCACCCTTTTTTCCCCTTGAGATGTATGTTAATGTGACAAACATTATAGGATACACATGTTGTATACACTGAAAAAAATTTTCTGAAGAAGAGGTAAAGTGTTTCTTATGTAAGGTCTGAAATATGAAGACAATGTAATAAAATTTATTTATCATAATAAAAACGATGAAGACTTAGGATGAAAAAATTAAAACGACGAATAAGATTCAAAAATACGACACTAAAAAATTATTGACAACTGAATGCATTTTGACTGTATATAGCCCGTTACTTATGATGATCAAAAAGCAATTTGCAGCATGTACCAGTTTATTGTTCTACTGAAAACCATGACCAACATGTTATACCTTATTGAAAATTTTAATTCTTTGTCTACTATTTCAATTGGTGGTATTGTCATGTTTGGTTTGCTTACCTCCACGATCGGTTTAGGTACATGATTTGTGAGAAATTTTAAGATAATGTCAGCAATTAACAGATAGACTAATGCAGAAAACTTGTTGGACGCTTTGCAATGAAATATTTTTTAATTAGTCATAATTTAACAAAACTACAAGAAAAAAGCATTCTTTAAATAAATATACATTTGTTTCAACCGCTCATTTAGATATTAAATAAATATTCTTTCTGCATATATTTTGTTGTCTGATATCTCTCAACAGGATAAGTACACATTATCAAGAGTATTATGACCACAGAAAGAATTGAAAGTAAAATGATTCCTATCATGACTGGCTTTATTTTTGCTGTAGATTCTGAATTATTGTCAATGTCTTTATTTCCGGATTTCGTGTGTGGATTCTTTCTCCTCACCTCTAAATTGTCGATATTTGTTGTTGTCTGTGTGTCAGGAGTATATTGATGACTTTTCGTATCTGCAAGAATTGTTGAAATTGCCAATAATCTGTTCTCAATGGTGCTAAGTACATAGGTACCAATGTAACCTTATTGTCATATCTAAGAGCGAATGCACAGCGGCAAGCGAAGCGAGATCTAAGAACTAATGCTCGCAGAAAAAAGAGCGAACCAAGCCTACAGATTCATCAAGAAAATTTTTGGCAACATCCCATAATGATCTTTAATGATTTTGCCGTAGTACAATGCCAACAATGGCACATTTACAATGTAACTCGCAATTTAGGGTGCCTTACGTACTGCACAAGCTTTGGTGAGACCCGATATAATTTTAACATGTTTTCATTCCTTCTTATTGAGTTAACATACTTAAACAATTGTTTATTGATTTTAACATATGACCTCATAATGATTTCCCCCGATAAAAGAGGTGGAACAAATATGCATGAACTTGCTATATCAATATAAACTGCAATTCCTGCCTTAGATGACCTGTTTTTTATTTTATTTTTTTGATAAAGAGATTATATACTTACAAGAACTATACTTTACTGTCATTTCGATCCAATGTTAAGCTAATTGTTAATGCATAATCTGTAATAACATTGTCGACTTTAGGGCAAAATTTTAAAAAAGGTCATTTTGAGCTAAATAAAAAAGAATAAAGAGAAAATATACACAGTTAGAAAATCAAAGTAGATATTGCATATTGTCAAAACATTAAATTAGAATACGGGAAGATATACATCTACTACAAACAGAGACTGGGGGGCAAAGATTTAAAGTATGTAATTAGAATGCAAAAAATAAGCAAATTGTTAAAAAATATATCTGAGCCAGTAATAAAAATAAAAGTCAGATGAAAATAAAAGATACAAAAGAAAGTTACATGTAGTACTGCATTTATCGTTCACACTTATGACCACATTAAACACAATTTAAATTTTACAAACTGATCAATTCCTCAATAAGTAAGGAGCAGTTTTAGAGGGAATCGAGTCTAGATATTTCTTTAAAAAAAATCTAAAACATAGTAATATCTTTAAATTCTCTCTCTCTCTCTCTTTCTCTCTCTCTCTGTTTCTCTCTCTCTCTCTCTCTCCCCCTCTCTCTCTCTCTCTCTCTCTCTCTCTCAAAATAACACTAATTTGACAATGATGCAAGGTAAGAGAATTCTTGCTGCGTTCTCGACATCGATAACACCATAAATCACACTAGTTGATACCTTTTTATAAAAATTCTGAATTAGATAAAACTTAGTTCTCTAAAGGGCTTGGTGGTACTGGCAGTTTCTAGAATATTTCAAACTCCTTAAAGAAGAGCTCTAATTAAAGATAAAGGAAGAAAACCAAATTTTAATGCTTGATAGTGTGGACTCTTTCTTTACTTAATGTTTTTTAAGGCAAAAAATCCATATGTCAAAGTGTTTAATTTGTTAACCATCTTACATCTGGCAAGTAATCCTTTTCAAAAATGTCCAATCTGGGTTTTTTAAACCACGAAAATTTTACATTACTTTCAGACACTGTTATAAACATTTGATATTTGTTGCTTATGATAAAAAAATATCATGCAGAGGAAGACCAAGGAGGACACTTTTATATATATTTTTTACAATGTTATCACATGTTTATCCCAATATACGGTGGATATCACTCATGGGATAAATTTTTGATATTCCACTGTGTGTTCTTACGCCACGAGACGTCATAGTTAATCATTACGTAGGTTTAGGCGGTTGATTGACGTAGAATGAAAAAGTAAATAATTAATTTTAGTTGAGGGGTGTTGAGATGTAAATTTGAAACATATAATGTTGTTTCAGTTATTTTTCATGAATTCATAAAAAAATGTTCGAAAATGAAATGTCTGTTTGTTAAACTTCAAGGAACTTTTTTTTTTCCATGCGTAACGTTGTTGACGTGTTGTAAATAATGTGTTGTGTGGCTCACAATTACAATATTTACTAAAAAAGTTGAGATTTACAAAATACTTGGTAAAACATGTGATAAAAAGAATCTCTCATGATTTACGATGGTATATGATTTTTATCCAACGAGTTGTGTGTTTTCTATCCCCGAGCCATTTTACAATGTTAACTAATTTCTGCTGTGGAGGTCAATAAAAAATACAAATGATAAAAAATACACAAGAATGTTTCATCCTTTATGTTCTTTTTTAACTGGACTCGACAACGCGTTGCATTTTAAATCAGTTATCTTGGTGCATTTTAAATCATGTAAACGTACAATCAAGTATCAAACATATAAAAAAAACAATTGCAATGTTGATATTGAAAACATAAGTTTCTTTAAGCTTTGTTTCTTAGGTTAGAAACTACAAAAGAATATTTTTGTAGTTTTGTTTAGTTACAATTTAATGATCAATTGATTTGATGCAAAAATATCCGATGATTTATTTTTTTTGTAAAAGAAATGTATTTTTTATAAATGCCTCAGAAATGTGTTTAATGGCCAAATTATGGTTGTATCAGTGTAAATTAAAAGCAAACTTGAAGTGAAATTGGAGAATAAAGAGTGAAAAAAAAAACAGCTTAAGGAGAATACATGTCAAGTTACATATACCAGTCAGCATTAATGTATCAATCCAAAATGCATTAAATGCAGTAATTGCATTCAACATCTTCCGCTTTCATTGTGATGTATTTTTATCCCTTGTATCTTTTTCACATAACGCGACAAGGACCAATTTGTTGTTCTCATTAATTATATTTTCTTTTCCCGTATCTTAAAACTGTGCATCGAACTTCTGCTTCAAATTTGCATTTATATGATTGTACAGTTCGTTTACTTGAACATAGTATATTCATCTAGCATTTCATTATATTTTTGTAAAATATGTGTGCATGTAATTTTCTAAATAATATCCGAAGAAATATGTCTGATTTTCGTACAAAAAAATCAGCATATTTTCAATAATTAATATGTAACCTGGGAAAGCCTAGAGTATGATTTATACAGTTTATACATTTTAGTTGGGCGCAAAAGACGCTCACATTGCTCACTTTATTTGATCTTATAAAAACAAAATTTCTGATGTTCTAACGACTGTTTGGACAACCTTTTTTATTCTGTTGTTTTTTTATTTAAAAGCAAAACAAAAAATATTCAGTTATGTGTTGAATTTGACAGCACAAAGCAGTAGCCATTTTACATAAATTCAAATGTGTTTATTTTTAATTGTTAAAAAAATTGACGTTAAACAGAATCATAAACATATGTATTATGTGGCTGAGATACATTTTTACCGGTTTTTTTTTAACTAATGTGTATAAGCAAACATATACCTTTTGAAGTTTGCGTACATCCGTTAATATGGTTACAGTCTTGCTCGCTACACTTGCATTCTAATAAGCATTTAACACCATATCTTGTAGGCGGACATTTTGTGTTACAATTCATTCCAAAAAATCCGGGATCACAGGCTGAAATATAAAAAACCTGATACAAAACTCTGTTGTCAAATAATTAACTAATGTTGAAACATTTTACACTTACGAATGCAATTCTGTTCTGCAAAACTCCACTTATAATTTACTAGGCAAGTTCGATTTCTTCTAAAACAACAAACCATATTTCTATATACAATAATTTGAAATAAACGTATTGCTGTATTAAATTGAAAAAATAATAATACTATTAAAAGAATTGCATATCTGTTTTTTTCTGAATTTGATTTATATACTTCATTATGGAAAAAACTGTGCGACTGTCATTTCGAATCAATGAAAATTTTCGTACAATTTCTTAATGCCTTGTAACGTCACTTTTGTTTTCGTTATTTCTTTTGTTTCAAATTTAAAGTACTTGTACTATGGCAACCTAAATATGGAGATATTTTGAATCTTACATATTCCCAAATTTTCAAATAATTAAAATCCATTATGGAATTTCAATAACGTCTCTTTTTTAAAGTATTGATTTAGATTGTGCACTTTCACGAATAAATCTACCTCTCAGGGGTTGTTGCAATGTTAAAATGATTAGTTTGTTCTGATTGTAGTCTACAGCCGTTTTTGTGATGGCAGTCCTCAATATCACAATTATTGCACTCTTGTAGACATTTCCATCCATAATATGGAAAGGGACACTCTATTTCACAGTTTTTACCAAAATATCCTTTAAGACAGGCTAAAAATATCAAACGGACCAAATCGTTTCTTATCAAAAAAAATATCATATAACATATCTAGCTTAAGAATTAATCAGTCATTGTATTTTTTAAAGTGCTTACGTATACATTGCTTTGTTGTTGGATCCAACATATAGCCTGAAGTACACGCTTCATTGTTCGCCCTAAATATCAAAAGATGTCAATGTGAAGAAATCAAAACTTGTTTTGTAAATTATTCAAACGTAAAATAGATTTACTTACTCAACAGCGGAACTAAGAAACATATTGAAAAGTCATCAAAATCCTTGTTATAGAACTAACAAGTTTTCATTACATTATTTTTCATTATTAATCTACGCTCAATATATTTTGTAATTGTTGCTGAGTACATGAAAATGCTAATATGGTGTTGTTTCGCCATGCCCGAAAAATAATATGCTTCCTTGCACTGACTGATGCACAAACTAGCATCTGCTGTATAAATAGGTTTAAGGAAATAATTTTTAATGACTAAGATAGCTGTCAGGTGATTGCGCGTTACGGATTTAACACAGTGAATTAAGAGCTTTATTGTAGTCAACTATAACTGCATGAGTTTACAACAGACACATTTAGACAATTTAAGTGCATGTTGAAAATCAAAATGCATGCAATTAAAAAGTGCTTTAAATAAATGGTTCCTATTTATGATTTTTTTTCAAAATTTATGTATATACATTTTTTTGCATAGATCAACACGCAATATATATCTTTGTTTATTTGAACTAATATTTAAACAAATAAATGTAACATGATTTAATAAGCCCAATTTCACTTTTTTGGAATCTGGTGAATTTTGTATCATAACACATGTAACGTATGTTTGAATTATTAATTTGCTTAATTTGAAGATTGGGTAAAAAGAACTTCGATTTGGGAAAAAGCTGAAAATGTGATATTTTTATTTTATTTTTTAATAATATACGTACAAAAAAGGCCCGATGCTAGACTAAAACAGGCTTGGAGATTTTCATTATAAACATTAATTAGCTGTTTTATTTAGCAATGAAAGCGTTTATCAAAAAGGAAAAATGTCTTCCTGTGCATTATATATTTTTAAAAATCTTTTTCTCGTGGATATCTCATACTATGATGTATCTTAGCAGGGTAAGTACTGATTATCAAAAGCGTTCTAAACACACAAACTACTGTAAGTAGAATGAGTTCTATTCTCCCTGGATTTGTTTTTTTGTTTTTTGTTTTTTTTTTGTTGTTTTTTTTTGGCTGTAGACTTTGACGTATTGTCAGATCTTTATGTCCTGATTACTATCTGGATTTTCACTAATTTGCGTGTATCTAATTACTGTGTCGAACTAGGGAACATTTGGATGACATTCCGAAATATTATAGTGAAAACACAAAACAACCTTTTTGAAAATCGCAAACTCTTTAATATTGAATCAAACATATAAAAAATAGTAATGACAATATTAAAATTATTTTTAATTTCATTTCTGAGAACTACAAGAAGAAACAAGCAACGTGTAATCCATGAATATTTTTCTTGCTTTACACTTCCTTATGTGTTACAAACTGCTAAATATATATTTTGAAAACCCCCAAAACATTTTTAAAACCTATTTATATACTTAATTAAGCGAGCAGTTAAAGACCGTAAAGGTGATGTCAGATGCATTTGCAGGAAAATACATTGGCTTACCGGTGGTGACAGGCGCTTACAGTGCCGTATAGGCGATGTGTACAGGAGCTGACAGGGTATCTCAGGATGTACAAGGAATGCGGACAGGGGCTATCAGCGGGTGACAGGGAAAGCACAGGGGTGACAGCAGCAACCGACTTAGTAGAAAATTGCATTTACTGACCACAGAACTTACGAAATGATGACTCCAATCGACATTGTTGATACTCTTGTTTTATCAACTTGTTTGTCAGTACCCTGCATCGTTTAAAAAATGTTCAAACGTAGAGTATGCTCGAGCGTATCGAATAAACTGAAAGACAAAAACTCCATATGCAGGTAATTGAGGTATATTGCTACATAAGTATGAAAAGCTAACAATAGACAAATTGAAGTCATCACGTTTGTCATGCAGTTTAGCTGTTAGGTTATCAATAATGTATTTTCCCAGCAACATATCTAAATATAAAACAAATGACGTAGAACCTGCGGTATCCCTTTTTTCAAGTTCACCGGGATATAACGTGTCGACGTCAGCTTGGAAATAGCAATTGTTGAATGGTAATGAGTTGTCGTAATACCTCAATTTCGATTTGAAAGCTACAACAAGTGATTGATTTTTTAATGTACAAGTTTCTGCTTCAATTGTATATAGAAACAGGTCTGCTAATAATGGAGCGCAATTAGTACCTTTGTGAATTCCAACAAAATTACAATAAGATAAAACTCTGATAAAGTAACAATTATGCACGTCATCTGCTTTTTTTAATTCACAACTGTTAAGAAAAATGGATGTTCAACAAAATAACAGGATAATTTTATAGTCATATATCATTTTGAGCATCTCAAGAAGATCGTTAACAAATGTTTATATATGGGATATAAACCTGCGTCCAACTCTCAACACATTGTGAGGCCCAAGCATACGTTCATAAAACGATGGATATAGTATTACAAACTATTTATGTAAAGTGTTTTGTATGACACATAAAGTGGACCCCAGAATTGATAGTCACGTGATATGTCTTGATGATTCTCCCAAATAGAGGTCATAAACACATTTCAATATTACAAGGGCATACGCTTATTTGAATTAAAGTTTTAATGATAATTAAATTCTACTTTGCTGGTGATTCTGAAAAGTGCTGCAGCTGCTTTGTATAGAGTTCATCTTTTATTATAATAATTTTCAAAGAAATGAGCTCGAGTTGGAATTGTTTATGACCTTTGCTTAGTATTTTACGTATTGATTAATTTTTTCTGTAGATTTCATTGAAGCAGTAGCACTTTTTATTAAATTTAACATTCCCTTAATTCAAATCCAAAATATCGAATGATCTGTTAGGCGTATGCCCTTGTAAACATCGGATTTAGATAGGCTTCCCGAGCGATGTCAAACACATGGAACTTGTACATCAAACACTCTTAAAAGAAATAATGCACGCTTTAGAAAATAATTACATCCCGAATCAAAACAAGCATAGTAGACAGGATTCAATAGTATAATAATTGTTTTATGATTATGCTCTGTTCATTTAAAAAATGCATTTTCTAATGTTAAAAAATTGATTGATCCGCTTTTTTCTACACATAATATGCGTCAAGATTTACAATATGACTTCACATCGACAGGTGCATAGCGATCATGCAGTCTGTTGTTTATATTTATCGTTTTTGGACTTATTTGACTATAAAGTAGCACGCATGAGTAATTTAAAATTTAGTTTAATGTTTTCGTACCCATAACAATCTGAAACTACTTTATTTATTGGCATATTTGACGACTTGTTGTTTTGTACTATGATCAACAATTCCTAATTATCTCTCCTTGGGAAAAAAGCGTGGTCTTTTATTTTCAGAACGTTGAATCTATGTCACTCTACGGTGCGTTGTACATATACCACGTTTAGTTGAAATAGGCCACAGGTTCTGGAGAAGATGTTGAAAATGTGAAAGTGTACGTACAGATTGGCAGACGAATGGACAGACGGACGATAGACAAATTGTGATCAGAAAAGGCAAGGATCACGGGAGAATAAATGATTACGTTCAATAACACTTTGTCGTATCTTTATACATAAAAGGTTAGACATCATAAAAATTAAATTTCAAAAAGACACCTCACACACGCACAAATACTTAACATACAAACTAAAAAAACAAATTACAGCGATTTTTTAACGAGGCCGAGTACAGAACGGGTACGCACGCTTTCGCGCATCGTTTCATTTGTATTGTGACGTCATCTTTTTGCTTGGTTGACGCCAAGGCGTGATAGTTTCAACTGCAGATATTCAGCGAAATTTGTTGAAAATAACTCGTTTGATGTGTAAAATTAATGTTATATTGTGGAATAAACATATATGTCTCGAAGTATAGGCTACATTTGGGCTCGGGTCGAAAACGCAAAGAAGGTTCAGCAAGCCTAGCCCACTGTCATGTTTTCTTAACCCGCCTAAATATAGCTTAATTCATATATTTCAAAACAGTAACCATGTATTTTATATTAATGACCCTTAATATGTTATGTTATATATTTATTTATTACTTAAATATGTCTTAGTGTTTTCATATTACTATAACGATCATCATTTCCGCCTTTGTCAAATAATAAATAGCCATTATCTGACAAATCTTGGAAATTGAGAATACAAAAATCAACTTTGATAAGACCTCTGAATCAAACCAGGAGGTAAAAGGTTTTTTTATTTGACTATTTGATGCCTTTTAGCAATAACTTTAATATGTAGAACAGAAAAAGAAATCAATAGTGGAGAAGTTTTAAAAGATGTAAAAAAAATGTGCGAAATTGATACATTTCAAGCAAAATCCTAAACGGTCCTATGTTAAAAATTAACAAACTTTGAGATGACCCCCTAAACAAACGGTGTGGTAAATGTCTTATCTTTTTCATCTTAAAATAATTTTTATATCAGTAGAAATTCATGTAAAAAATTTCATTCAAAAATCTATGGCAGAACAAATTAGACCGGGTCTCGTTAAGGGTTAATTAAACTATTAAAAAAAATTATGGTTAATCAATATAAGCCTCCGTATTCCGATATGCAAACATTGCTTCAACAATTACATGTATGTTTTTTTTAGCTTTGCGAAAAATAATCTTCCGGGATTTATTTCGGCATGGTTTTTCCCATATTTTTCTCCTCCACCGTTTGTTTGTTTTTTTTTTTTTTTACAACAATTCATTTATAAATGAAAGACAATATAAGACAAGAACATGTTTGCTTTGGTTAACATTAATATCTAGCGTCTATAGTATACAATAATCTATAAATTGAGCCCCCCCCCCTCCCATAAGAAACAAATATTACCAGGACATGATTATTCTAAGTGGTTTCAGCAACAGCTGGGCGCTTGATTTGCTGATTTTTAGACAATACATTTAAGGTATCCGATGTACAATTGAGCCAGAGAGCTCGGGATTTTCCGGGATGAGCTAGGTAGATTACGGAGCTTGAAATAAATTTTCAAAAAGTCGCACTATTTTTGATCTGACATAAAAAACGATAAAGAATAAACAATTGATGCATTAAGTCAAGCAATATTTTTTTTCTTAATTTTAAAACGAGTTATTTTAACTTTTCCCCCTTACGCTGATTGTGACGTTGTAGCAGCTTTACGTCATTTGCCGTTGTATGGCGTTATTTTTTTCCCGCAGCCCTCTCGCAATAACGTCAAGAAAAAAAAATCCTAATTTACAGAGTAAAAGTTGCAGTGCACAAGTCACGTATTTCGTCGAAAAATACTGAGTAGGTCGTTTTAATAATTGATTTTCGTAAATATTGTGACTGTGCATAACTTGAATTGGGGTAGTCTGGTAATAGTATGGCCCTATTCAATTTGTTCAATTTTTTGTATACCTAATTTCATTATACATACAGAGTGTTTCGGACCAACCTTTTGTATAACGGCGGATTTGCTACTAACTATTTTTAATAAGTACTATGCATACGGATTTCGTGGTTAAAATGCTTGTACACGTTTATTGTAATTATTGTGTTAAACCATCTCCTGTTATTTTCCGTAAATCAAGTTAACAAGAGTCAAATAATGAAATTTCTAATCATTGATTTATTTTTTCATCGGGATTCCAAACAATTTTCTTTTCTTGCATTTCATATTACATGTATGTGCATAAACGGTACATTTTTTACTCTTTTTCAAAATCGCTGGATTTTATATCATTCAAATAATACTATTAGATACTAATTCCAACTGCTTTAAAGTCAATTCGTTTCATTTTGCTGTTTACATAAAAGAGGCGTGTCACCATCCAATGAAATCAAATACTCGAAATTTAAGCCAAATAGCCGATGTCCGATGCATTTTATGTGTGGTATTTGTACACAATCTTATCGTGTAAAAAATGCATGCTTATTACAGCGTCATTTATGGTTGGTTCATATTTTGTTATAACTGTGTAAAGCATGTTGATGTATTGTGCATTCCACAATTGTACCGATACGGAAACATCGTAGTCAGACTTTATCGGCAGTCTCCATTTTAAAACTGACTTAATTTTTTTGTTGAAAAAGAATACAATTTTGAGTAAAAGGTAATACAATGTATATTGTTTTCTACGAGTAAAAGGTTTGGAATGAATTCTAATAAAACATTCCACACGGTTCTCGCACGCTTTGTTCGTAACGCTTTACATACCTGATGCGACCCGCAATTCACGACTTCGTTGTATTAGTAACAATATTTTTTGTGCAAACATTTTGCTGAATGAAAAAAAAACCCTGAACAATTTAGATTTTAAATTCTTAAGTTACAAGTTCTCAATCGTAAAGGAATAGAAAACAGGAAAATTACCAGGTAACGGGAATATGCGTTGGATTATGAATGCGACGGCTGACGGGAGGGGGGGGGGGTGGGGGGGGGGGTTAAAAATCGCATGAGTCGTCATGGTCATTGTAAAAAAAAATTCGCAAAAATAAAAAAGATATTGATAAAGGTAATCAATTTATTTAAAAACTTTATTTTTATTAAAATATGTTGGCAATTTTTATTTAATAAATATTATTAATGTTTACACAGGTTTTCGTCAAAGAAAAGTAGTATTTTACCATGCGTGATTTGCAGAGCTAGAGTTACTTCCCCATAGTGATTTGGCGGGAAAAACATCTATTTTTAGAAACTACATATCCTTACCTATCAAACGAGTACATTGAATATATACCTTACCAGGCATCATTTTTGGTCAATTGTACATCGGATACCTTAAATCACTGTAATAAAAAAACAACAGTCCAGCTAATCCAAAAATTTCAAACTAACGTTGCGCATCCACTTACTTTCTGTATCACTGTTAATAACAGTCTGGACGTTTATGCTATTATCCTTTGTAACTGCAGTGTCATTAATGTCTGTGATTAAAATTGAAATAAATGATATTATATTATACATATAAAGAGAGGTAAAAAAAATCTCGATGACCATAATATACGAATAATTAAAGTAAGTTTACGAGTATACACATAACGTTGGATTTAATTAAAAATCAAAGTGTAGATCGATTTATGTATACAATATAGATATAGGTATACGATGAAAAAAGGACAATAACAAAAAGTCAATCATCTCAAAAATCTGTAAAACGAAATACAAATTCAAAGCTGAGCAACAGAAACCTCAAAAAGATAAATGTTGGATCAGGTGCCTAGAAGTAGTAATCATCCTCTGCTGACCGGTCAAACTCGCCGTGTGCTCTTTGTTGCAATCGGGAAAAAACCCGGAAAAGTCCGTAGAATATTGGGTGATTAATTATGGTCTAACAATTAGTATGAAAAACGTCAGTCAGCATGCAACCAAGTTGAAGATTGTATTTGCTGCCAAAGTCGTTGTATCGGCCATAAAGCTTACGAAAATATAATTAAAAACAAGACTGTTGACACTCCTGTGTTATCACCTTTTTTGTCAGAGGCTTGCCTCGCCTTAGAAACTGTTCATAAGCAGATCATGCTCTTGCGTATCGAATTTACTGAGAGACAAAAACACAATATGCAGGTTATGAAGGTATATTGCTACATGTTATATTTATTAAATAAGGAATGTTGACTATATAAAAATTGAAGTCATCGCGTTTATCATAAATTTTGCTGTTAGGTTTGTATATATATTGTATATATCTTAACAAAGAGTAAGAGTTCATATTAATAGTGTTTTTCGATAATGATCAAATATAAACTTTGGCTTGGAGTATGATGTACCTTAATTTTTCTAAACCTTAGCGGGATCACTTATTCAAAAGTTGAATTCCTACTTATATTACAAGACCTTCATACCCATGAAATATACAGAATATAATTTTACGTCAATGATTCATTTCCTTAATTATTCTCATGTTTACGTAAACTATCACATCAGTTCATTTCATGTAACAAATTTTGTAGAGAGTAACATTGATTGTGAAAAATGGTAGTACCTTGTAAGTGGTTGTTTCTTGTTGCTGTCGTTGACAACAGTATGAATTTTCCATAGACAGCTGAAGAATATTTTGAAATATAATTTGTAATCAATCAAAACGTCCATCCGTTTTAAGGTTAACAGATTACAATTACAATTGACATTGATTAGACAAAATATGATGTTGATACAAATTTTATTGTTTGACACTGAAGGATTGAATTCCATATTAAAATTAAGTAATATTAATTATAAAATAAGTATCCATTACATTAAAAGTATATATTTTATCAAACTAGAACATAAAACTCACCACCTTGATTTTGATTGCAACCATGGATATGATGGCAGTCGCCATGGTAACAACTACATTTTGATTCACATTTCAATCCGTAATATGGGGCCAAACATTTTGATGTGCAGTTTATTCCAAAATATCCGTGTGGACAGGCTGACATAGTAAGTAAAACAATACAATTTATGCATTTCTTTTTACAATGATAACATGCGCTCAAATTATTTGTATGAAAATAATTTGTTTTTGGTAGAAACAAGTAGTACTTACGCGTACATTTCCCTTTTTCATAATCCCACTTGTGATTCGCATAACAATTATACCAAGCTCTACTAATAAAAACAATTACTATATCTCATCGCAAGTGTTCAATTGTTATTGCTATATAATTTTTGAATAATTTTACTCACCCTGTCATATTGAAAAGCAGCACTGTTAAAAGAGTGCAAAACATTGCACCTTATTTCAAAAATTAATATATGTCATGTCAATGTTTAAAACATCTGTATTATCCTCATTCCGGTATAATTTGGAAAATTATTTTTTATGACTCTAAAAATTATATATATACTTCCTTAAAACATAGCAGATGCGTAGTATGTATATAGGAAATTGAAACTCATCAAGTTGTTGTTTAAGTACTTTTAGCAACTCCGATTATCACATAAAGAACAAAACTGCCAAGTTTAAAAAATCAAAACTGATTTTATCAAATTAGAACATAAATCTCACCCCCTTGATTTTGATTGCAACCATGGATATGATGGCAGTCGCCATGGTAACAACTACATTTTGATTCACATTTCAATCCGTAATATGGGGCCAAACATTTTGATGTGCAGTTTATTCCAAAATATCCGTGTGGACAGGCTGACATAGTAAGTAAAACAATACAATTTATGCATTTCTTTTTACAATGATAACATGGGCTCAAATTATTTGTATGAACATAAATTGTGTTTGGTAGAAACAAGTAGTACTTACGCGTACATTTTCCTTTTTCATAATCCCACTTGTGATTCGCATAACAATTACCCAAAGTTCTACTAATAAAAACAATTACTATATCTCTTCGCAAGTGTTCAATTGTTATTGCTATATAATTTTTGAATAATTTTACTCACCCTGTCATATTGAAAAGCAGCAATGTTAAAAGAATGCAAAACATTGCGCCTTATTTCAAAAATTAATATATGTCATGTCAATGTTTAAAACATCTGTATTATCCTCATTCCGGTATAATTTGGAAAACCATTTTTTATGACTCTAAACATTATATATACTTCCTTAAATACATAGCAGATGCGTAGTATGTATATAGGAAATTGAAATACATCAGGTTGTTGTTTAAATACTTTTAGCAACTCCGATTAAAATTGCCAAGTTTAAAAAATCTAAATTGATATTTGAGAGAAACTTGATAGCGTTGTTGTTGTTTTATTTAATTTTTTTGTTGTAGCTGTATGTATTATGCTTACAATAAAAAAATGTATGAATGTATTTTGATATAAATGTACATTTAAATGATAATATTTTTTAGTGATTCATGTGGGATAGTTTTCATATGCAGCTCAGGGTTTTGACCAATCAAAAAGGTAGTTAAAACTTGTTCAGCGCTCTGAATAAAGCCCCTTTCACAATTGGCGCACGGGCAATTTACAAAACTTTGCAATCATAATTTTTTGGCTTCGCAGCTATCGCATTCGTTGCACGATTTCTCGTATAAATTAGCATGCTTTTTTTATGGTCGCATCAAGTATTCTAAAAATAGTGGACATGCACACTGTTCAGATGAGACCAAATGCGATCCAAATTATTGCAATGCAACGCATGAACACTGGTACGAACGTTTCACAACGTTTTATGTTCTAGCAAGAGTGATGCATGTACCAAATATTGTAGAGAGTAACTAATCATGAAAAAATATCAGTATCTTGTAATAAGCTGTTTCAAACTGTTGTGGTGACAGTGGAATACGTTTTTATAGGATTTTTGAAGAATCGGTTAATAACATAATTTTACGGGGGTTTTTTTGTTTGTTTTTTTGGTAACAAAACAATGGAAATTCCATACTGAACTTAATTAATATTAATTATTAAATAAGTGTCCAAATATTGAAAGAACAAGTTTTATCAAAATTGACCATAAAACTAACCACTCGGATTGTGATTACAGCATTGAATATGGTGGCACTTGTCATGAATACAATTACATTTTGATTTACATTTCCATCCATACAGTGGGATCAAGCATTTTGATGTGCCAGTCATTCCAAAATATCCTTGAGGACAGGCTGAGTAATAAAGTTAAACAAACAGTTTTAGCATTTATTATAATAGCTTGCGCTATAAGTTTTTATTTTTTATTTTTTTTTGTGTAGGTACAAGCAGTACTCACGCTTGCATTGTCCTTCTTCAGAATCCCACTTGTGATTCACATAGCATTTACCTTCAACTCTACTAATACATAAAATTAATATATCTTAGCGCAAGCGTTCATCTATTATATGTTTATAGTTTTTTGAATATGTTTACTTACCCTGTCATATTGACGAGTTGTATCACCAGAAGAGGCAGCACTATTAAAAGACTGCGGAACATAGCGCCTCTTTCTCTAAATGTGTTTATTGCATGTCCGAGTATGAGCTTAACAGCTGCAATATCATTATTCCGGTAAAACTTGGAAAATTGTTAAATAAGGACTATAAACATGGTATCATCTTCCTGTAATTAGATGCATAGGCGCTTAAGTGGACGCTTAGTTTTAGTCATTTCATCATCTACATGTAGATATGTCGGAATTTTAATAAAAATAAAAGTTGTTGTTAAATTTGCTTCTAACAACCCCAATTATGACATAAACAACACCTGTGTAGTGGTACAGTTGTTATATTGAGGCGATTCTTTCATTGAAAACAGTACACTAGGCAACATTTCATTGTTTTAGATCTGAACCCAACAAAGATTGATTAGTATATCATTTTAACAGTTTATTATAATACAGAAAATAAAACATCATTTGTTGCAAACTTATTGACCAGTTCCTTTGAAAACTGTTTATAAAACATTGCCCCCCCCCCCTCCACATTATGTGATTCACATATCAATATCAGGTATAGGCCCCATAGCGCATTTGCTCAGATAAATGCGATGTGTATGTCTTGTCGCATAGTATTTACGCGGCACTTTGGAATTCTTGCTCGGTCCCTCACATGTACACTTCCGGTTTGTACACATTTCAGATTCAACCTTGCAACTTGCGCGTGGTGCTTTTAAAGCCCCTTTCACAATTGGCGCACGAGCACTTTAAACACTTTGCAACCGGACTTTTGTTTATTCGCACGAGCTCTCTCATACTTTGCACGAGCTCTCGCATACGTTGCACGAGCTGTCGCATTCGTTGCATGCGTTTTAGTGCTTGCATAAATGCTCCTCAAAATAGTATACATGCACACTATTCAGACACGACCGAATGCGATCCAAATCATCGCTGTCGGTCGCACGAACATAAGTACGAAAGTTTTACTACGTTTTGTGTATTCGCAAGAGGGATGCGCGATTTTTGAAGGTCGTAAGATAAATCGAAGTTGTTAATGCGTGTATTGTGCGACCATGAGACTGTTGCTTAACATGTCTCGTGTTATCTTGCAACGTTTTACTATCATTGCACGACGTATCAGTAGTATGCCATGCTTTGCGACTAGTATATATATAAGCTTCTTTGTTTCAGACCACAATTCAACAATATACATATATTGCATGATGGTGAGGCAAATATGAAGATTTATTTCTCAAAGAAAAATCATATTTCCCTAGGGCATCGCCCGTGGGAAATAAGTTTCTCTGGGGGAATAAATCTTTATATTCCCTGAACATTAATGCAACAAACGAACAACATATGATAATACAAAAGACGTTGATTTATAAAAATTGTTTGATTTCCTGTTACTCTCATTTTTCTTTCATAATTTCGAATCATAGATGGTTAAGTTGGTTGTGTGATCTATAGAAAATCATAATGATTAAATATGTTTGGTTTAAATATACTTGTCAACATCATGTGCTTATTTCGGATTTTTCATTCCTTTAAAATCGCACTGTCACGTGACTTTCTAGACCAATCAAATATAATAGAATAATCTATATTGAGGTATAATGATAAATGCTGCTGCATCTCTGTTTCTTCTTGGGCTGCATGTTATCTCGCTTTCAACTATGCCTATTGAATAGCGTCGGAAATGGGCGGTATATATACCCCCTCTTACTCGCACGTACCATGGAACGCATGATCGCACGTCTATAGTCGCATTGGAGCACGTTCAATCGTCTGATCACCTTCTCTCTCGCGCAATCCTATCGCATTATCCTTCAATAGTCGCATTTATTGTACAACAGTCGCATATAGACGCAAGATATTTCGCAAGATATAATGCGTTTACTTCGCACAACGTTCGCTTAGATCGTGCGAATTTAAAACGAATACTTTTTCAAATGCGATTATTTCGGCAACAGTTTATTCAACGAATATTCAGTCGCTTCTGCTCGTGCGCCAATTGTGAAAGAAGCTTTAAACACTGTGGCTACCTAACACGACATTGTTTTTATTTGACAAGCATGCTGTACCATGTTTTAGCCAATATCACCGGTAATCGTTAAATTATTAACAATTTTTCTAACCTCACTAACGGAGCATCCTGCAGATACCAAACCTTCTGCCCTGCCATTTTTTTTAAAAATGATCTTTGCATGTTCAAAGCTATCAGAAATATTAAGGTTCTTTGACTACCACAATGGTGTAATAAGGACAGTCATTGCATTTTACCAGAGTGGAGTTTGATTTGAACAGACTCAGTTATAACGTAACATGATGTTTGAAAAAAATGTTTTTAGTGATGTAGATTGAAACTATGCTTGTATTGTATAACCAAACACACAAAACTAATTGAAGTTGTTTTTATCAAAGAACATTACATTTGACAATAACATAAATTTGTAATACACAAACAAATATTCAAGCCATCTACTTATATATGCACAACCTATATAAATGTAAACTAAAATCTTTGGATATAAAGTTACTTCGGTCAAAGGATAATTGTGAATCATATATATTAAAATCACATACCTAGACACTTGGAAAGCCTTAATATGACAACACATTGATATTAACAATAATTATACATGTACACCTATGTTCTTTATCTAAAGCGTGAAAATTAGGAAGAATATATGGAACAATTCTTAAATAGCTTTCAGCGAAATTGAGCTATTCGCTTTTTAAAGCGTTTTTACCAAATTTAAACAAAAAATAAAGCAACAACAACAAAACAAACTCAAATAACATAGCAAATTTCAGCTAGATGACATGTGCTTGGAAACATTAAATACAATTTACAATACACATAGTTTTGTAGATTCAATGTTACCAGTATATTAGAAAAAGGATATTTATGTTTAGAATTACTCTTCAAAAAATCAAAATTTAGCAAGATGGAAAAAAAAACTATCGCAAATTTGTATCCTGTTATCTTTTCATTCACTATATATTACTACTACCGTGATCTCAAAATAACACTGAAGACAGTTTCAATTACTGAATTTATAACATGAAAAAAAATCATTAGAAAATATTTACAAATTTCAATTCTTTTTTGATCCTCACTTACACACTCACTCTCGTTCAAAAACTAAAAGCTCCAATTTAAACCCCCAAAATTAAATTCCTTTCTTAACAATTACTCTCTCTCTCTCTCTCTCTCTCTCTCTCTCTCTCTCTCTCTCTCTCTCTCTCTCTCAAAAGACAAAAAATACAAATACAAAGACGTTTAAAGTTATCAATAGAAATAAGAATGGTGTATCTAAACTTTTTCTCCACTGTCACACTAGAGTAAACAAAACAGGTAAAGTTTGTGAATGCTAGCGTAGCTAAATTTAGAATTCGGTTAAAGTTTAAAATTATATACAAAAATAACAAGAATACATATCGAATGCACTGTATAATATTCACCACGGCCTGTTTTCCGTGCCGGTGTTATGAAGTAAGTCAAGCAGCTATGTACATAGGCATGCTAGTAGATAAACCGTGCGCCCCACCTGCAACACAACCGCACACCTGAGAAAATGGCTCGACTCTACAACGTCACACACGATCACGTTTAATAGAATTGTAGGTTATACCCAGCCGGGTTTTTTTAATACAGCGCCGTTAAGAGTACCTGATTGTGATTGTTATAATCAATACTTGTAACATACAATTAGTTCGCAGTAGAGCTATTTGGCTTCAAAGAAGAATTCGTATTATTTCTTTTCCATTGTTTTTTAAATAAAGAGAGAACATGATGGGATGTGAAGAAACTAATGAAAATAAAGACTCCTTGCAAGGAAGTTATCATGGATGTAATGAAGGAAAAAACCGATAGATGTAGGAAGGCGTCAATAATTGTGAAAACAAAAACACCTCCTGTAACTGAGAACAGCTTAAGAGAAATTATGATATAGGATGTGTCCTCTTTAGACTTTTGAATATGTTTTCGACAAATAATTGTACAAACAGTAGAAACATATAGAACGATGTTTACCAGGCAAGAAGTCGCAACAGGAATTATAAATGTTAGCAGATTTGAATAAGTATCTTCCACGAAACAAACGGTCATTCCGTAACCAATATTGTTGTTTCTGTAAATGTTTGTCACAATCGACAATCCTACAAGTAACACTGGGACTGAATGAGTAAAAACAACATAATTATAGAACGTTTTCATGGAAAATCCTAATTGTGATGTACTGAATAGCCCAAAAACTCGACACATATGTAAACAGCAGGTGAACTGACTGCAAGAAAGGGTTAGCCAAAAGTAATGAAGAAGAACTCCAAAGATTATGCAAGCTGATGTACGAACTTCCAGAAGATTTGAAATGGTAAAGATAAGTTGTGTAAAAAACAAAGATATCACGACATTCATCAGAATAAGACCAGGTAAGGTTTGCAATGTTCGAAATACCATGTAGGTCAAGAAAAGAAAGAATAGAAAAAACATGCTACAACAATTAAACACGATAGTCATCAGATTAAGGTGTTGACTTAAAAGGTTTAAAAAAGGTTTACCTTCACAAACCCCTACCCTACCATTGAAATGCAATACGAACTCGCCAATACCATATGATAATTCTGATGAAATATGAGAAATCTGAAATGTGCTGAAAACAAAATCTTTGCCAAAATTATCAGATAGTATTTGGTGACGACAAAAGAGAAGGCTGGAGACGTGAATCATGTTTATTGCTGCGATTGTACTTTCATAATTTATTCGTGCGTGTTCCAAAAACCGATTGTGTTCATCCCCCAAAAAATTTTCTTTTACATTTAAGGCCCTTTCTATAGCATGTTTAGTTGTTACCAATTTGATCCCTTTTATCTCATAACTAGTGTGATTAAAAATAATACCAGAAAAGTGTAGAGACTCTGAAATTTTCGTAAAATTGTTCTCAACTACATTGCGAACATATGCATGAACATAGATTACTTCCATATGCAAGTAACATGAAAAATACGTGCTTTGGTCTTCTAACAAATCAATTGGAAGGAAGAAAAATGAAATGATGTCTTTTCCGAAATAAGGTTCTCTGCAACAGGAAGGAGAAGTTCACAATTGGCGTCAATTAAGACCCTTCCCGGATAACATCCATAACTTAAGGACTGAAACAAAAAAATTTGTTTATGAATATTATGACTATCATATAGTGATTTTTTTTAAGATGTAAGAGAACAAAACAGATGATACCTCTGTTAACGGTCCTTTAATACGTTGATTTAATTGGAAAACTGTTGGGAGAAACAAGTCCCTGTAGTTTTCTTCTATTTTACTGTAGCCCTCTCCTTTCGGTATTTTGCACATTTCGGGCTGTGGCTGTGTTATTCTACCAAAACAGTTAGAACAATTCAAAGCACAAGATGCACAGTAAATATTTTTGTAAGGCGATACCAGTGGATGGTTTGTGACCACGGGAAGCAGATTGCACGCCTCTAAGTCTCTGGAATCATAGCATTGGTTGATCTGTACAGGAACTGGTCTTTCGAGCGCACAGTCAAAACAGAAGTCCCATTTTAAGCTTTGTATCCATGTAAAAGAACTCATGCTTGTATCTCTGCAGGCCCAATGGTTGTCGTTTTCTCTACTAGGTAAAGACGAAAGACATCGTGTTTTTTCATCATGTATTTTGTAGCATACCGGTATTTGACGCAAATCTAAAGCAATATTACAGTGTAATGTCATTGCTATTTCAAGAATTTGAAAAAAGTTTGTCGTGTAGTGATACGGTAATATTGAACTACATACAATTATAAAAGGAACAATATGGTAGTCCTCCATGAATATCTGACCGTTTCTTTCTGTAAATTTACTATTACAAAGGAAACAAAACACATTTTTAAATGTTACATTTTTGGATTGAACAGGGATTGATTGGAAAGGGCCGGTGTTTGTTATGCAAAGGTGTCGAATGTTAGAGTGTAAATCTTCAGAATGGAAAGATGTAAAATTAAGACAGTCGCTGACAACCATAGGTACTGATTCAGTTTTTATCCCCTCGGCAAAATTTTCAAGACAGTTTACCGGATGGGTAAAAGCTGTGTCGAGACAACAATCACATTGCCCCTCAAAAATACACGACAACTCGTTATTGCACTCCATAGGGGGATGATTTTGAATATATATCGGAAGAATGTCCCTGTTGTAAATCCTATCCGGAAACACAGCGGCTAATTTGAAAACGATATCCGTAATGTTGTGTGGAGATTTGCTTCTATGTTTTTGTTCCACGTCAATCAAACTGACATTATTAATTTGTTCCATTATAATATCTAAGTTAAACGTTATGTTATAAAATAAATAATGATGTTCCCAGATAAAAGTTTTTCTAGACAATTCATGAACAGAAAAAGTAAAACTTTCTGTAGAGTGCCACATCGAAGAAGAATCCATATCATTGAAATTTGTCGTGAAGTCTCTGTTCGTACTGCATATATAACAATAAATATTTTTGAAAGGATATGTGACAATGGTCGATGGGTTCTTCATGCAAGCATTTTGAATTGAAAGAAAACTTCCTAAATCATTAAAGTTTGCATTACATGTGTCAATAATTTTCTCTTTAAATAAATGATACTTAAAATACTCGTAAAAATCGCAAACATAACAGAATATATTTCTGTAACCTCCATACGGTCTAACATATGCAGCACTACATGCTCGCTGAATGTCCGGATCTAAATAACTTGGGCATGAGACCTGTTTGTACTTTCTAGAATATTCGGAGTAAATATGTGGCAAAATACTTTCAGGAGGAACAAATTGAACAGAGACGTGATGCGCTATTTTTGAAAAATTAAAGAGTGATTGAAAGGAAGATATCATATTTATCAAGGAGATATGGAGACCATTTGTGGGTCTCGAACTTAAATGCCATCGAATAAGATCTGATTCGTCTTCACCATGACACAGGGCACACATCTGATTAATGTACGTGTAGTTTGACGAGATAGACGTCACTGGAAATAACCTTTTAAGGTTTTCATAAGAGAATATTTCACACAACTCTTTGCTTGTCTTCAGGGTTTCCGACGGACATTCTGTTATTATGGAGTACTGTGTATCATATAAACGTTCATCTGTCATTGACCGATAAAGAAATGGTGTGAGGAAAACTTCGTGTCTTTTTCTTTTCATCATGAAAAAAGCATCGGGGCAGCATGTCTTGTATTTAGTACATTTTTCATCGCAAGAACATGGCGGACATTTGGTATGCCAATGGTTGACCGTGTATCCTATCATACCCGGCCATTTGTTACAGAGATATTCCTCGCCGCACATGTTCATATATATCAGCATCAGATTGGTGATGTTTAAGACAGATCCTTTTACGGCAGATATGTAGAGATTTAAAAATATCATGCATATTGCTATTGATGGCGCCATAGTGAACTGCATCTAAAAACGTAATCAAGAGATAGATTACAATTAGAAAAATGAGAAAATAATATATCATTTACACACTTGATTCGATAAATACATGTCATATATGTGACGGGTTTGTAAAGGCTATTCGTCTACAATGATTCAAGTTGAAATTATTTTTTGAATCGGGGTATTCTTAATGGACTATGAAACATATAATTTTAGCGAACAACTTAAAGCTCATAATACAGTGCATGACCTGCTATTGAAAAGGTGCAAGACTATGATAGAAACTAAATTTGCCATATTTGTCAACTTTTAAAATAGGCTTTATGTTTATATGTTTTTATAGATAAACTAAAACAAGGTTGCTAGTATACACGTTTTATTTATTCTTTTTTAAATCACAAAGCCCTGTCAATCTGCTAAGTTTAGACCAATCGAATTAACTTAGCTAAAACCGCGAAAACGAAAAAGCACATTCATGTACATTTTGTCTCGTATTGCGGTGAAAGTTTATATAGCATTGGCGATTTTCTACTCTTGTACATTTAATAATATTGACAACACTGTTATAAAGTGAATTGACCCAGAATGTTACATTTCTTTTTCATGTTGTGTAGCGTTACATTCATTTGGAAGCATTGTTGATGGAAATTTTGTCTTTTTGTCAGTTGTCTTACATCTTTCGAAGTTTATTTGTATACAGTGGTAGCAACGTTATTGTTGACAAACGACACGCACGATTCTGATACACGAACGATCACGCACGATACACGAACGATCACGCACGATACACGGACGATCACTAACTTACTGAATCTTCACGATACACGAACAAAAACGATAAAACACGCAACCGAACGATTCTACACCATTAAACACGCAAAATCAAAATTAATTTTTAAGATTTGAATTAAGGAAACGTATTACTTTAATTTGTATTGCTTTATGTTTGTGTGTTATTGAAAAGCGGCATGTACTTTAGACATGCACTGTTTTGTATTTTACGAGTTAACACTTTTACACATCCATACACAAATATAAAGGATTCACACACAAATTAATTTTTTGTCTCCATAACGAATATTAACTTCTATCATAAGTTAAAGAAAATTACGTGTAATAGAAATGAAGATAATGCGTAAACCACACGAAATTATGTACGAGTTGAGTGTTTATGTAATTTAATTCTCTTACGTACGATTTAATTATGCGGGATACAGGTAAATTTGTTACCTTGTTCCATAAAATTTCGATATTTCACATCCAATATTTTCATATTTTACAGTACATAATTGATTTATTTTTATTTATTCTAAATTCTAAAGCGTCTAAACAAATTTGTATACAATTTACTAAATAATAATGCGTATTGTATTCTCATTTGAAAAAAAACACGATGGGAATAATCGTTTAGTGTAAAACGGGGAATGGGTAAGCTTGGCCGCTTTCATTCAACGTGTCGCTTTTGCTAATATGATTGAAATTATTTGTCAAGACACAATTGATGCTTGATATAGGCTGATTATAAAATTAAGCAAAACTAACTCGACCGAACAAAGGATTGAATGAGCTATGGAAACAAAAAATGTATTTAACGAAGAAAGAGAGAATGAATGTTAACAACTATCAATGTACTTATATAAAAAAGTTTTAAATTCACATTGTTTTGCAAAAACTACTTGTCTTTGAATTAAGAATAAATCCTGGCATTCCGTAAAGAAAGTTACAAAACGAAAAAAACGCACGATCACGCACGAACACGCACGGTTTAAAAACGCAAACCATTTTTCCTGATACACGCACGATCCCGCACGTTACACGAACGATCACCCACGTTACACGAACTATTAAACACGATTGGCTTGTCAACAATAACGTTGTTACCACTGTATATGATACAATAATTTGATCAGCAACTAGTTCATGTTTATTAATTAGAATCCTATTATTAATTGCATAAAATAAATATTGTTATTATTTATCGGACCCGCACAGCTTCATCAATTTTATTTGAAATACTACGTGTTTACAACAACAAAGCACAAAATTCTTGCAGCATTTTTCATGTACCTTAGGGCATATTTGCCAAATTCATTTTTCATAAAATCCGGGGTTGTGTTACACTTCTACCCTTTTGTACACACTGACAGAGGAAAGGCTGATCAAGCCAAATAAATGTCAATTTTCTTACTTTATAACACACTTTGAAAAACAAAATTCCCATGTCTGTGTTACGCTGACTATATTCTAACTTATATTCATCTAAATCGTTGGTATCTTTATTAAATGAGTCTTTTTTCGGCATTGTTTACACTGTATTCCGATTATTTGTCTCCGACTTTAATCTCCTATATTAACATGCCTGTGATGTCATCAATGATAATTGTACGTAATATTAAAAAATTGAAATTATTTTTAGTTAGAAAAGTTTCTAGTGACAATAAACGCCTGTATTTTTTATAGTTTAAACTAGAGATAAAGTTAGAATTGACATGTTCCTGAGTAAAATATGATATCATGTTGCTTATTGTGACGTCATGTTGATCAGACGAACTTTTGTGATCGTCCATATGAGGCATCCGGCAAATTTTACTATTTGCGCATCTGTTGTGCCTTGCATTACTTTATTTACTGCACAATGACAGCTTCATATAAATCTTTATATCTATGTAGATTACTAACGACGTAATTATAATGCGTTTGCCTTGAGAGTAAAACATTTCTACAGTAACACAAAAAATGAATTTAATCAGGTACTTTTTTCAGTTCATCGCTAAGTATATAAACAATACAAGTTATTTTCCTTTTTACATTACACACAATTGCAAGATAATCAGAAAGGCATAGACGAAAATAATTTTTTTGTAGGAACTAAGAAATGTTTAAATTAAGCATTTTAGAAAATAAAACATGGAAACATAAACATTAACAGTTTTCAGCTTACAGGGCTACTTTAAACTGAAAAATTCGTTAAACAAAGATTTGCTTTCCACCATAAAGAACGATTGATAAAAAATATCTAAGACAATATTAAAAAAACATACTGTTCAATTCTTAAATTGATTGGTTTTATACATTATATTTTTTTTTAGGAATTTTCTATCCTGTTAACTGTTTGCACTATTTTTGGATTATTCTAAAATATCAGTACTATGTCTTTTATACTACATATTGTAACAGCAACTTACCTTAATCAGTCATGTATTACATTAAAAGACAGAAGAGTTTTCAAAAATGATTTCTGACGTTTTGTATTTATAAGGCAAAAATTTACTGCGATTCAATTTTAATCCGAATTCTATGAACGCACCAACAGATACAGTTTACTGGAATATATATATTTTAGATTAATTGGTTTTCTTGATGAGGTGTCTTAATTACAAAAACAGTCGTCTCTGCTTTCGGAAATGAGTTATATAAAGTTTATTAGGTGTCATAGTGAACATGTACTGAATAAGAGACATCATTGAATCGTTGGTGATATAAATGCTAATTCAATGCTATTTCACTTTCATTTGTAAAAGTATCCCCTTCTATTATAATACAGAAAAAAATAGAAACGCACTTTTTATTATTTTTTTCTCAGCATTGATGCAGTGATTAATTAAAATTCGTTTTACTACTGCTGAATATATTTTCAGTATAAGTAAGGATACCTTAACGAAATCAAATATTCTAACAGCGAGACGTGTCTAAGCTAAGTCCTGTTTTCTACTGTTTGGTAAAGATCTTGCAGGAAAACCGAATGCAAACTAAGGATTTTTTTTTCGTGTAGTTTTACACCACAACTAGTTTTTGTCGTCCATGTATACTGAATGATATGATAAGCAGACAGTGAGAAGTCAGAACAAAGTTTTAAACTGAATTTAGCATGAAAACGCTGTAAAATTAAAATTCCCATCACAGACGCTATTCTAGAATGGCGTAAAAATGCTTTCTTACAGTTTTATTTACATTATTAAACCAATCTAAAATTTGATGTGGAGATATACCATAAAAGTCACGCGAAAAATAAATTTTGATTTTGTTGAATTTAAAAGCCGTTACTTATATCTTTGATAAAGAATAAATCTGAAATTTACATGGAAAAGTATTAAAATTCAACAATTTTAAATAAACCCAATATTTATATCCATGTTTTCTTCGGTAATATAATTCAATAAAGGCATTTGAAAAATAAAAATGTGACTTGTTGCATTTTAACAATTTATTCACAAGCTATACATTTACATTTGTATTGTGAATCATGCAACAAAGAGATGTACATCTATTTTAATTTTTTTTTAAATCCATGACAAAAGCCATTTCAGCGGAAATATTTCCTTCTTTGATAATAGTTTAAAGGAGCATGGTCACGATTTTTGTTAAATTCTATTTTTCTGTTTTTAATATTTACAATGCTTTATTAGATATGCATTTCTAATGATCAGATGAAATTTGATTGTCAGTCATTAGTTTATAAGCAAGATACAGAGCTCACAATTCTTGGTAATGTAAACAAGGCTCGTGCCCTGTTTTTGTTTACATAGGTTCAATATACCAGTAAAAAATCTTTTGAAGTTGATTTTTTTCATTTCTTTATTCATCTTAATCATAAATAAACAGTTCATAACGTTTAACTTTTTCATTTAAGGTCTAAATTAGGACTTTTCACTTCAACATTCAAAATGTAAACAAAGGTATTGTTTACATAGTAAGGAATTGTGAGCTCTGTAACTCGCTTATAACTCAACGAATAACACTCAAATTTTGGTTGCATATTAAAAATGCCTTACTTAAGCATTGTAAAGACTAAAATCAGAAAAATATTTTTTTACCTAAAATGGTGATCATGCCCTTTAAAAATGTTTATCTGAATTTTAGACACAATATTTTAATACCATTTTTACGTAGCGTCATCAATTCGAAACAACATGTAATTGAAATTATCATTTCCTGTCTAAATAATGAATGATGAATAATATACATCAGTAATAAAAATTGGTACTGTTTAGCAATAATGCTACACTCTTCAAATAAAGTTCGTACTAAAACGTGTTTAAATGACATGGAACAGTTTACACGCAATGTAATGTTTAGTAAGCAACTTGAAGAAAAAGATTTAATGACGTTGATATTAAACGTAAGGAACAACGTCATATATAAACTGCTTTACTGAATGTATGTTGTAACTAGAGCAGAGCTCGTGGCAAAGCCCCGAGTAGGTCTTCCGTTGTTGCTGCGAGTTGAAAATATATGTTATATGGTGTCAAACGATTATAATGACTATACTTTCAGTTCTGCTTTTGTTATAAAAACGTGTTGTGATTGAAAGCCTGTATATAAAACGTGTTTTGAAACAAAGAAAGGAAGAAAATATTTTAGGAAAACTATTTGTCGAGCAGAGTTTATGTAATCGTTTCAAACATTCTTTAAAAAGTGAGATGTTTAATGGCGAGTTAAATTTTCAAGGGTAGCAAGCATTGTTATAAACAGTATGTACTCATGATTCATGTCAGGAATTGTATTTCTTTTTTAAACTGAACCCGCCTACAAAACACGTAAACCTTTCTCAAAGATAACTTCTATATTAAAATATTTCTAAATTTTTGAAGACTATGTGTAAGTTTAGAATTGCGTGCTGACAAAAGGACGAGTGCACTTATGGGCCCCGGTAAAAAGTGAAAAAATGAAGAATCAAATTAAGCATATTTTTCCCCCTAACATTATCTATTGATATCCATTCCATAAGAATCAACAAGTTTTAGCGCTGAATTTATTGTTTATAAAAAGCACGAAGCTTTAAAACATAGTAGGGGTCAGCAGACATTCGTGATTTTGTATAGTAAATCGAGGACAGGCATTCATTTTAAAGCCTTTGTTTACTGTCAGCCTAACCGAGTACAAACTTGTGGAAAAGACAAAATACGCATTATATATTTAGAAAACTCCTTTGAAAGTAAGAAGTTTGTACTCGGTTATAGGCTGGTACCTAAAAAATGAAAAACGTATGAAAATTTCAAGATTTTTCCTATAGCAAGCGAAAGCTATTACCTGCGTGACCCATAAACTCTGGTGCTTATATGAATAACATTACTACATTAGCTAGATTTAGAACAAGCAACCATAAACTGCCAATTGAGACAGGCAGATGGAACAATGTACCTAGAAATCAACGATTTTGTAATTTATGTAAAAATAACATTGGCGACGAATATCACTATATTATGATATGTCCGGAATTGAAAGAATATAGAAAAGCTTATTTACCATCAATGTATTTTAGACGACCAAATGCTTTCAAATTTTTTGAATTATTTTCATGTAATAAATTAGCTGTTATTAATAACTTATGTAAATTTATCAATATTATTAATAAGAGAGTCAACTCTCCAGGTTGATGTGTACAGTATACACTCTTGCTTTTTGTATAATAGTGTATGTATTGTATATTTTCTCTATGTTGTTTTATACAATATGAGAATAAATAAAATTAAATGAAAATGAACTCACGCATGCATAAATTATTTCAAACAATCACGTGGTTTCTATCCAGGTAAACGTTTGTCAAATGTGCTCACTGTAAAACATTGACACGTTTTAGATCACTTTCCATCATCTGTGTATGGTCAGGAATGTTTGTTTGTCACTATGGAAATATGCAACTTCAAAGCTTCATTCGATTTTTTTAAAAAGTAAAATAAGTATAATTCAGCAAACGCGCCAATCGATCCACCAACAGAGCAATGTTGATTTAAATGTCTCCTCCCTCTGATTTAAATAGACACAATTCAAGTAGGTTCGGTTCGATTTTTCCGGATTTAGATTATTTATAGGCATTTAAAAATCCTCAATTTTTTAAATTGTATGCTAATTTTGGTAAAATTGAGCGTGCATATAAATCAGAAGTGTCCATGAGTGCTTAACTATTACGAGAAAAAAGCAATTTGTTGATATTTTCTACATATAAACGGCACTGAAAAAGGGCCCATTCTCTATAGCTTAAGTGCACTTGTTCTTTACAGACCCTAAAACGTACTACTACACCAAAAAAGCGTGCGGCCTACGTGCGAGAAACGTTTCGTGTAAACCTTTTAGAGTTTCATGTAAACCGTTTAGCGTTTCGGGCAAAGCGTGTAAATCGTTTGGAGCAAAGCGTGCGAGAACCGTGTGAAACGTTCATCAGATTTCATTCGGAACTCTCTGACAAGTTAATTGTTTCAAAATGGCGCCCGTGTTTTACATTACTTTAATTAACAAAATTGAGCGAATTTTTAACAAACAAAAGAAAGGTATATATATAAAAAGACGACTAGTAACAGATAATTACATGTATATTTAACGTTTTCATGCGATGTTTCAGTACTGAAACAATATTAAAATTCGCTATACATAAAAAATATTAAATATACAGTTAGCGAAACATGATTTCTATTGGAACAAACCTAAATCAACTTTAACTTGCACGATCATGTTTTGATAAGCATGTATTTTTATTATTTATTTACATCGATAACTCTTACTGAGACCATTCCGCTGCAGTGTACAAGCAGCACACATATACCTCGGACATCGGGTGAGACCTGCACCTGGCTAAACCTGTCAATCAAACTCTGTGTATTTGTTTTCATTGGATGGTCAGGCGTCTCTCTTTTGTCAAAAGCCAATGGAAAATTAATGACTTCAAGGTAATCGGAATACGTATTTGATAAAGCACACAATTTAAATGATAGAAAATTTATTAATTATTTGAGCAAAATTAAATGTAAACATAGAAAGGTAATAAAAAATAATTATTATGGGAATCTATACGCATGGTACTCAATTCAAATAGATTATATTATGATTTTATTATTTTATGTAGTAAAATCACCCTTCCAACTGTTACTCAATTACATAACAATTGATGACCTGGGGCTATAAATGTTCTGAGCTGTGTGCGCTGAAGCGACACAAGATTCTCGGTCGCATGCGGCAATTGAATTAACAGAGACTGGCCGAATAAACAAAGGGGTGGGAAAGTGAAACAAAATGTTACACATAAGAAACCACCAAAAATGATTTTCGACAGATCTTGCTATCTTTTCTCCAATTAAAAAAAAATCCAGCGCGAGCACCTGTCAGCGGGGCGGGAGGAGGGGGGGGGGGGCAGCAATGAGTTCGCTTCCACAATGAAACTACAGTAGTGATTAATATGTGACCGATAGAATCTAATCTAAAGTTGTTTAAACTCATGTGAATATTTTTTAAAATAACCATCGAATGCCTCAATTCAGGGCATACCTTTATCGTGCTAGCATCTACCGCAAACATGTAACATGGAACTTTGATTATAATTTGATTTGATTTTTAAACTACCTTATACGCTATCGTATAAATCAATGCTTAATCAACTGTACAAGTAAAATAAATTTATCTTTTCATCTTAAACCAATATAATAGTTGAAAACATAATAAAATATAGTTGTGTCCGTGCAAAATATGAAACATAAACGCGTCATAAGGTACATGTAGAAGAACACGAACCGACCGCGGATCACTTATCCACTCGCGCCGGATCTCCTCAGCCATGTGCGAGGGATGATCATCATTTAAATGTTTAATATTGGAGGGGAGGGGGGGGTGTTGATTTATAACATTAATTGTCAATTTTAAAATAGTTTACATAAACAAACCAACCATTAGTTTATGTCTAACGATTTTTCCGATTTGGAGTAATATCGTTCATTAATATTCATTTACACTCAAATATTTAATTTTATATATACAAGTAGGACAAACTTTTATAACATAAAATTAAAACAGTTCTTGTATATACGGCTATATTAACTCAAACACGTTCATATGCATGTAAGTGTAAGTCGCGGTGTGCGAATCTTGTGTATTAATAACCGCTTACCGCTAAGTAATGCAGCCGTCGCTGATCTCCTCGGCCGTGGGCAAAGAATATATTTCGTAAAGGTACAACGCACAGAAACGCACAGCTCACAACCAAGGAAGATTTGAAAAGTTTGCAATATAATGACCTTACTCTATCAGATAGAAGTTATATATTTTAAACTTAAACCCCACAATTGATCTATGTCTATTATTGCTTTAGAGAATGACATTGCTTTTATTAATTAAATGAACTATTTCTTACTTGACATCCAATCGTTTAATTCATAAAAAGATTTTGTGTAATCAAAACTAAAACAATTCTTGAGTTCGCGGCTAAATAAACTCATATATGAGAGACACAACTCTCGTGTATTAGATAACAGCTGACCGCTAGGTAGTCCAGCCGCGAGCATGGTGACCGATTTTCTCGGCCGCGGGCGAGGGAGAGCTTACGTAATGGTACACACACACACAGCTCTGATTCAAGGTAGATTTTAAATGCATGGAATTAATAAATAAAATGTAATGCATAGAGTTTTTTAATTCCATATTTTGTGGTTAAAAAGAAAAGAAAAAGAATGTTTTGTTTTCCAATTACCGTTTTTAATGATTGTGCACTATAAGAACTTAACAACAATGACTTAATCTCCTAAAAAAAAGCATGTACTCCAACAACAAAAAAATTCTTATAAATTAATGCCTCCTGTATAAACCAGCATACTTTCTGCGGCAACTTTATGCCAGTTGTACGCACAAAGACTTTCGTTAACTTGTCAAATGAAAACAGGTACATGTCAACATGTAAAGCTTTTTACACTCATACTACACAAATCACTTACAAAATAATATTGTTACGACCTTTATGAGATCCCAACAAACAACTTTTCCAGCGACATCCATATCAAAATCCAAACCGTTTTTGAGTTATTAAGCAAAAACTTTTAGGGGCTATTGGCCCTTAATTTAAGGGGCCAGCCCTTTTTTATTGGTGTCAAATGAAAGCCCTTGATATTCTGCACAACTTTTATTCTACATGTCTTAACAAAATATTTTTTGTTAAAAAGATATAAAGGAAAATATGTCTAAATTTTTGCACTTTTTGGAATCCTGTTTTTTGACCCCCTACCTTTTCCTAAATAAGGAGCGTAATCCAAAAACAAAAACCGATGTATACAACTTCAATGTCTTTGTTATTCAAATTCGTTAGATTCCCATTCCCTGCTATCATAGTCTCGGAGCCTTTGTCTGGAAACCAAAGGCCCTAAAAAATTTTAAAAGGGGAATAACTCGTTAACGGAAAGGGAATTCTAACTTTTATGAATTGATGAAGATAGTGTTTTGTAAAGTCCATTAGCCCTGAAAATTTGAGCAAAATCCGTTCAGAAATGAGAACGATATGAAGCCTCAAAGTTCGCGTCTAGGAAGAAAAAAAAAGAAAAAAGAAAAATAAGAATAATCTTAACCCGCACAATAATAGAAAGGTCTTCCGTTGGAAACGGAAGACCTAAATAATAAAATAGGACATTAGATTATTAAATTAATGTTCTACGTATTGTGGTACACGTTAACATTGAATAAGTTTTGGTTAAACGTGGTCTTCGTAATGAAAAATAGACACATATTTCAATTAGTGTCTTTTTAATGCAATCATTTTTATAGCCATATTTATTGAAAATGCATCTTCTGAAAAGTTAGATGCATGGCATTGTGGTAACCCGGATATGGTGTTTTTTTTTATTTTGTGGTTGCTGGATCTAATCCCCCAAGTACTAAATATTTTTTCCACCAAATTGAAAAATAAAAGAATTGAGAGATTAAGTTTCATGTATCTTATCTTCTGGGTTTATTTTAAATTATCCTTTTTTAATTCGGTCTGAATATTGGGGCATTCAGTGTAAACAGTTCTATTCTTAAACACAATACATATACTCTATTAACGCTTAGATCCAAATAAATGCATTTTGCTTTAATCTACAACGGTTCAGAATATCAACTAATATTATAAACAGACTACCTCTTTCATGACAAATCAGTTGCTACAGACACCATTATAAAATCAGTACAATGTAACTAGGTTTCATATTGCGACAGCTAAGTACCTGAATCTATCGAAATAATGGAAAAAGGCGATATACCTCTTTACAATAATTTACGTTTTACGAACTTTATGTACTTCCCCGAAGAATGGTGCTTTTTTTAGTTATACATGCATGTATGAATTTTCTAATGCTAAAGACGATCCATTTTATTTGAGTTATCTTTAATTAACAAACATGATAACCAATGATACACGCTCTTATAGTTTACTTATTTTCAAAAAACCGTGTTACCAGTATCATATCAAGATACGTTTATGCTAAGAATATCAAAATCAAACGATTGTTTTTGAAGTAAAAAGGTATTTTAATATTCCGAGTCATTTCTTTAGTTTTATGTACATTTAAGCATTTAAAGCAAACAAAAAAAAAGAATAGTACATACTTTTTTTCGACAAATAATCTAAATATATTACACAACAACATTATTTTTACATACAGAAACCAACTTGTTTTTACAAATCAAAATCTGTTGGGAAAGAGAAATATATATATAAGCTCATGTGCGAAGTCGTGTGGTAGTGAGTCGTTCACTTTGTTATCCATTAAAACTAAAGCTTCCCTGGTGTGTTTGCTAGTAATCGTTGCAGATTTTGTAATCATCTTCATCATAAGAATATATGTGATATGTTTCCAGTTTCCTTATTAGTAAATAATGGGTGATTTGGTTCTAGTCTTGATTTTTAAATCAATGAATCAGATGTCATATTGCAAGTTTGAGAGACTAGTGCCTTGTAACCAACAGTTGTACAAATGATTAACAGTGCCTTATGCTGTAAATTAATTGGTTAATCGGGGCAAATTACATTTAAGCTTCAAGATGGATTCATGATATTGAATAGAAGCAATATATGTTTATGAATTTTTTAAGTTTGTTGATGGGTTTTGTAAAAAAAAAAAAATTCAATTCGTAATCTTTGATACTTAATAAATCAAGGTGTATCTTACAATGTTATTTAAGTATGAAATAATTTTTAAAAAATGAAAGGAATAAACACATACATATTGAAAACAAAGAAACTATATTTTGTTTGGTATGAATGTTTTGAGCGCATATAAAATTGCAAATAACAAAAGACAGCTCCTTATAAAATTAATATTCCCCACCCAAAGAGTTTCTGTTAATGTAAAGGACTACCTAGATTCTGCTGCAGGACACTAAAAAAATCCAACAATGCATAAGGTCGTAAAGAACACTGCTTCGTACCTCGCAGATGTGGCTCTTGTTCTCCGTCGTCAGCATTCTATTTTCCTTTTCAATTGGTAGGATTCTTTACGATTTATTTTATTTCCTTCTTATATTTCAAATTAAAGTGAAACTATAAATCATTTGAGACCAGGATGCTTTTTTTCTAATCTGATTTCGGTTTTTGTAACAGCATATTTTTTGAAAAACAATATCTCTTTTGGTTCTATCTAGATTTTATGATTCATGAAATCAATTTTCCTGAAAACAGGATATCAACTATATATATTTAGTATGAACGATATGACTCATTGATTATGATATTGCGGCTACATTTTAATTCATCATCTGTCTACGAAGTACATACATTTAGTTAGCAATATAAAAGATTTAATCTAAATTCGGCCTTGTTTTCCGCCCATATATACTAACGCTGAAACCATTTAATCACATATCTTTTAACATTTTATACCTTTGAAATCAGTAAAATCAACACATACTTCTGTTTTAATGTACTTGTCATATTTACATCAAATTTGCGTTTGCTGCATAAAGGGAGATGTCTCTTGGGATGAAAACAATCTCTAAAATCAACTAACCACCTATGCCTCAAAAAATAATTATCTAAACTCAGTCAAGACATTCCATCATCTATTATTTATCAATTTATAAATACTATGATCATTAGTATGAGTATGCTTTTGATTGTCATATTTATAGAAAATATATCATTGTCATCATCATAATTTAACATTTTTGACAAACCAAGATTATATATACATATATATTAGATAAAATACACGATTAACAACCACCCTTTTTCCCCTTGACATGTATGTTAATGTGACAAACATTATAGGATACACATGTTGTATACACTGAAAATAATTTTCTGAAGAAGAGGTAAAGTGTTTCTTATGTAAGGTCTGAAATATGAAGACAATGTAATAAAATTTATTTATCATAATAAAAACGATGAAGACTTAGGATGAAAAAATTAAAACGACGAATAAGATTCAAAAATACGACACTAAAAATTATTGACAACTGAGTGCATTTTGACTGTATATAGCCCGTTACTTATAATGATCAAAACGCAATTTGCAGCATGTACCAGTTTATTGTTCTACTGAAAACCATGACCAACATGTTATACCTTTATGAAAATTTTAATTCTTTGTCTACTATTTCAAATGGTGGTATTGTCATGTTTGGTTTGCTTACCTCCACGATCGGTTTAGGTACATGATTTGTGAGAAATTTTAAGATAATGCCAGCAATTAACAGATAAACTAATGCAGAAAACTTGCTGGACAAACAGACGCTTTGCAATGAAAATATTTTTAAATTAGTCATAATTTAACAAAACTACAAGAAAAAAGCATTCTTTAAATAAATATACATTTGTTTCAACCGCTCATTTAGATATTAAAGAAATCTTCTTTCTGAATATATTTTGTTGTCTGATATCTCTCAACAGGATAAGTACACATTATCAAGAGTATTATGATCACAGAAAGAATTGAAAGTAAAATGATTCCTATCATGACTGGCTTTATTTTTGCTGTAGATTCTGAATTATTGTCAATGTCTTTATTTCCGGATTTCGTGTGTGGATTCTTTCTCCTCACCTCTAAATTGTCGATATTTGTTGTTGTCTGTGTGTCAGGAGTATATTGATGACTTTTCGTATCTGCAAGAATTGTTGAAATTGCCAATAATCTGTTCTCAATGGTGCTAAGTACATAGGTACCAATGTAACCTCATTGTCATATCTAAGAGCGAATGCACAGCGGCAAGCGAAGCGAGATCTAAGAACTTATGCTCGCAGAAAAAAGAGCAAACCAAGCCTACAGATTCATCAAGAAAATTTTTGGCAACATCCCATAATGATCTTTAATGATTTTGCCGTAGTACAATGCCAACAATGGCACATTTACAATGTAACTCGCAATTTAGGGTGCCTTACGTACTGCACAAGCTTTTGTGAGACCCAATATAATTTTTACATGTTTTCATTCCTTCTTATTGAGTTAACATACTTAAACAATTGTTTATTGATTTTAACATATGACCTCATAATGATTTCCCCCGATAAAAGAGGTGGAACAAATATGCATGAACTAGCTATATCAATATAAACTGCAATTTCTGCCTTAGATGACCTGTTTTTTATTTTATTTTTTTTTTTGATAAAGAGATTATATACTTACAAGAACTATACTTTATTGTCATTTCGATCCAATGTTAAGCTAATTGTTAATGCATAATCTGTAATAACATTGTCGACTTTGGGGCAAAATTTAAAAAAAGGTCATTTTAAACTAAATAAAAAAGAATAAAGAGAAAATATACACAGTTAGAAAATCAAAGTAGATACTGCATATTGTCAAATCATTAAATAAGAATACGGGAAGATATACATCTACTACAAACAGAGACTGGGGGGCAAAGATTTAAAGTATGTAATTAGAATGCAAAAAATAAGCAAATTGTTAAAAAATATATCTGAGCCATTAATAAAAATAAAAGTCAGATGAAAATAAAAGATACAAAAGAAAGTTACATGTAGTACTGCATTTATCGTTCACACTTATGACCACATTAAACACAGTTGAAATTTTCCAAACTGATCAATTTCTCAATAAGTAAGGAGCAGTTTTAGAGGGAATCGAGTCTAGATATTTCTTTAAAAAAAAAATAAAACATAGTAATATCTTAAAATTTTCTCTCTCTCTCTCTCTCTCTCTCTCTCTCTCTCTCTCTCTCTCTCTCTCTCTCTCTCAAAATAACACTAATTTGACAATGATGCAAGGTAAGAGAATTCTTGCTGCGTTCTCGACATCGATAACACCATAAATCACATTAGTTGATACCTTTTTATAAAAATTCTGAATTAGATAAAACTTAGTTCTCTAAAGGGCTTGGTGGTACTGGCAGTTTCTAGACTATTTCAAACTCCTTAAAGAAGAGCTCTAATTAAAGATAAAGGAAGAAAACCAAATTTTAATGCTTGATAGTTTGGACTCTCTCTTTACTAAATGTTTTTTTAAGGCAAAAAATCCATATGTCAAAGTGTTTAATTTGTTAACCATCTAGTCTCTTACATCTGGCAAGTAATCCTTTTTAAAAATGTCCAATCTGTGTTTTTCAAACCACGAAAATTTTACCTTACTTTCATACACTGTTATAAACATTTGATATTTGTTGCTTATAATAAAAGATATCATGCAGAGGACGACCAAGGAGGACACTTTTATATATATTTTTACAATGTTATCACATGTTTATCCCAATATACGGTGGGTATCACTCATGGGATAAATTTTTGATATTCCACTGTGTGTTCTTACGCCACGTGACGTCATAGTTAATCATTACGTAGGTTTAGGCGGTTGATTGACGTAGAATGAAAAAGTAAATAATAAATTCAGTTGAGGGGTGTTGAGATGTAAATTTGAAACATATAATGTTGTTTCAGTTATTTTTCATGAATTCATAAAAAAATGTTCAAAAATGAAATGTCTGTTTGTTAAACTTCAAGGAACTTTTTTTTCCATACGTAACGTTGTTGACGTGTTGTAAATAATGTGCTGTGTGGCTCACAATTACAATTTTTACTAAAAAAGTTGAGATTAACAAAATACTTGGTAAAACATGTGATAAAAAGAATCCCTCATGATTTACGATGGTATATGATTTTTATCCAACGAGTTGTGTGTTTTCTATCCCCGAGCCATTTTACAATGTTAACTAATTTCTGCTGTGGAGGTCAATAAAAAATACAAATGATAAAACATACATAAGAATGTTTCATCCTTTATGTTCTTTTTTAACTTGACTCGACAACACGTTGCATTTTAAATCAGTTATCCTGGTGCATTTTAAATCATGTAAACGTACAATCAAGTATCAAACATATAAAAACAATTGCAATGTTGATATCGAAAACATAAGTTTCTTTAAGGTTTGTTTCTTAGGTTAGAAACTACAAAAGAATATTTTTGTAGTTTTGTTTAGTTACAATTTAACAAGACTTAAAACAGGTAATATCTGCTTTAATTATTATAGCCAATATTTTGTTATGAAAGGTTTTACTGACTATTGTTAATAATCAAAGTTTTATCAATTGATTTGATGCAAAAATATCCAATGATTTATTTTTTTTGGTAAAAGAATTGTGTTTTCTTTATAAATGCTTCAGAAATGTGTTTAATGACCAAATTATGGTTGTCTCAGTGTAAATTAAGAGCAAACTTGAAGTGAAATTGGAGAATAAAGAGTGAAAAAAAACCAGCTTAAGGAGAATACATGTCAAGTTACATATACCAGTCAGCATTAATGTATTAATCCAAAATGCATTAAATGCAGTAATTGCATTAAACATGTTCCGCTTTCATTGTGATGTATTTTTATCCCTTGTATCTTTTTCACATAACGCGACAAGGACCAATTTGTTGTTCTCATTAATTATATTTTTTCCCGTATCTTAAAACCTTAAATGGCTTCAACTTTATTTTGAAATAAGATTCAGGAAATAATATTTCGTTTCCTTGCTCAGGATTGTGTTTAAAACACCCAACTCCTTAATATTTAGAGGCTCTAAATTAATGTAACAAATGTTTATTTTCTCGATATAATAAGACACAATCGTACCGGTTTATTATTTGTTTTGGTGACGCAAGATGTGAGCTACAAGATATTAACATTTTAAGATATTGCTTTAGAATAAGGCAAGTCTAAATGAGATCTGACATATGGCCAAGTTTGGACTGTGCATCGAACTTCTGCTTCAAATTTGCATTTATATGATTGTACAGTTCGTTTACTTGAACATGGTATATTCATCTAGCATTTCATTATTTTTTTTTGTAAAATATGTGTGCATGTAATTTTCTAAATAATATCCGATGGAATATTTCTGATTTTCTTACAAAAAAATCAGCATATTTTAAATAATTAATATCTAACCTGGAAAAGCCTAGAGTATGATTTATATAGTTTATACATTTTAGTTGGGCGCAAAAGACGCTCACATTGCTCACTTTATTTGATCTTATAAACCAAATTTCTGATGATCTAACGACTGTTTGGACCACCTTTTTTATTCTGTCTTTATTTTTTTAAAAGAAAAACAAAAAATATTCTATCAGATATGTATTTGACAGCACAAAGCAGTAGCCATTTTACATAAATTCAAATGTGTTTATTTTGAATTGTTAAAAAAATTGACGTTAAACAGAATCATAAACATATGTATTATGTGGCTGAGATACATTTTTACCGTTTTTTTAAAACTAATGTGTATAAGCAAACATATTCCTTTCGAAGTTTGCGTACATCATTTAACATGGTGACAATCTTGTTCACTACACTTGCATTCTAATAAGCATTTAACACCATATCTTGTAGGCGGACATTTTGTATTACAATTCATTCCAAAAAATCCGGGATCAAAGGCTGAAATATAAAAAACCTGATACAAAACTCTGTTGTCAAATAATTAACTAATGTTGAAACATTTAACACTTGCGAATGCAATTCTGTTCTGCAAAACTCCACTTGTAATTTACTAGGCAAGTTTGATTTCTTCTAAAACAAGAAACCATATTTCCATATATACAATAAATTAAAAGTAACGTAGTGTTGTATTACATTGAAAAAATAATAATATTATTAAAAGAGTTGCATATCTATTTTTCTGAATTTGATTTATATACTTTATTATAGAAAAACTGTGCGACTGTCATTTCGAATCAATGAAAATTTTCGTACAATTTCTTAATGCCTTGTAACGTCACTTTTGTTTTCGTTTTTTCTTTTGTTTCAAATTTAAAACACTTGTAGTATGGCAACCTAAATATGGAGATATTTTGAATCTTATTATGGAATTCCAATAACGTCTCTTTTATTAAAGTATTGATATAGATTGTGCACTTTCACGAATAAATCTACCTTTCAGGGGTTGTTGTAATGTTAAAATGATTGGTTTGTTCCGATTGTAGTCTACAGCCGTTTTCGTGATGGCAGTCCTCAATATCACAATTATTGCACTCTTGTTGACATTTCCATCCATAACATGGAAAGGCACAGGGCGAAAAACCATCTTTAAGCAAGTCCTTAAAGGTGGCTTAAAGGTGACTTAAAGGAGCTTAAAGGCTATACAACCTTTAAGCCGCCTTTAAGTCACCTTTAAGCAAGTGCTTATAGGTCCTTAATGTCCAAACTTCTTTAAGCCACCTTTAAGCCACCTTTAAGCCATATTTAAGCATCTTTAAGTGGCATTTACGCTCTCTTTACACTGCCTTTACACTGTCTTTAAGTGGCCTTTAAGTAATTATTGATCAAGCTGAACAATAAAAACATATATTAAATGCAAAAGCTCTTTTATAGAGATGGGAGGGGGTCATCCGAGTGATAATATAATTTCCAAGGAAGGGGGGGTGTTCCAGGCGGTTTTAATCGTGGCTCATTAAACACAGATCGCTATCATCAGCACCGCTCCGATGGACACAGATTGCCGTTATAAAATTCTTTATAATTCTTTGGGGGTTTCAAAATTATTGTAGGGATGAGCGCAATCTTAATATGTGCATAAAACTAATTAAAGTATGTTTGTTTCCTATTATAAATTAATCGGTGAAAAAAATCTCTCTCTCTCTCTCTGTCTCTCTCTGTCTCTCTCTGTCTCTCTCTGTCTCTCTCTCTCTCTCTCTCTCTCTCTCTCTCTCCGGTTATTAAACAAAATAAAGATAATGAACCAAAAATGCATGATTTAATTTGATAATCGGTATAAGGTTTGTATTTTTTTTTCAATTTTCATTATTACTAACTCTAGATCTGCTAGATACATGTTAAAGATGAAAAGACTCTCAACTGCCTTTGTTATATCGGGCAGGATATTACTGCTTTGTTTGTCTAGACATAGTTTTGTTCGTTTGTATATATCTAATTAAAGTCTATTGTTTGTCCAACTTAAGAAAACCCCTGGAACTAACACAGAATATACAAGATATACACAACAGGTGTGTCGTGTGCCCAGGTGCACGTCAGGGTTTCTAAAGGCGTTGAATCTTAGTATGTACGATTATACGATAAGTCTAGTAAATAAACGTTAATTTACATTTGTAATTCATTTTCAAAGTATTATTTCCTAGCTCTGGGTTTCAAAGATGTTACGTCTACAAATTAACGATACATGTATGTAAGAGTAAAATCTTGAGGCTAATTAATTAATGTACCGGTGATCATAAATAGGGGTTGATTATTTAAATATATGTATAAGGGTAAATATGTCAAATATACCCGGCCTGGCACATCCAATACAATTGTATATACAAGTCATTTGCAATTGCCACATGCAGTAAATACGTCATCGGTAATTGGTAATTTTGTTTGTTATAGAATTGATAGTTTAAAAATCATGTACATACAATTACATGTAAATATTTAAACATATTGGAACGGCGCCGCGATCATGAAAACCGGGAAATTGCGGGAAATTGAACAAATACCCTAATAGTATCAATGCATTTCATAAAAGAAATGATTTCATTTTCTTTCTTACATTTTTATAGCTATAAATTAGATGAACGTATATCTACTCGGTTTAAATTTATTAACTAAGAAAGCCTACTATAGTGAACCTAACGGTTTCCATTTAGGTATAATATATATTTGTTCACTTAAGACCAAGTTCCGTATTTCATTCTAAATACACGCATGCATGTAATTTATAAATAAGATATAATTGATTGTTATAAACTGAATGGTTTGTCAAAATCTTTTCAAGTAAACGCATTCAATACAGTGATTCAATATCCACTGATATATAGGATATAAAAACGCACATATATATGTAAGTTGCCGTGGCGCAGAGGAAGGGTGGTGATGCTAGTAAACTAAGGGTCCCGGGTTCAATTCTCGCCGTGGCCTTTTTTTTTTTTCATTTTTCTTTCTAGAACAAAAACCGTTTTAATACCTTTTCTTTCATAAAGTTAATACATTTTGTTGGAAATTAAGCACAATATTGAAATAATTTTTTTTAATGGCTTAAAGGTGGCTTAAAGGTAGCTTAAAGGTGGCTTAAAGGTGGCTTAAAGAAGTTTGGACATTAAGGACCTATAAGTTGTCCTTAAAGGTGGCTTAAAGGTGGCTTAAAGATAGTCTTTAAGCTGCCTTTAAGCCATCTTTACGCTTTCTTTAAGCCATCTTTAAGCAACACATATAGCTTAAAGGTAGCTTAAAGGTGGCTTAAAGATCGTCTTTAAGCTACCTTTAAGCATCTTTAAGCTACCTTTAAGGAGAACTTAAAGATGGTCATTCATCCTGTGAGGGACACTCTATTTCACAGTTTTCACCAAAATATCCCTAAAGGCAGGCTAAAAATAGCAAACGAATCAAATCACTACTTATAAAAAATGTATCATATTACTTTCTAACTTAAGAATTAATCAATCATTGTTTTTGTTTTTTTAAAGTGCTTACGTATACATTGCTTTGTTGTTTGTTCCAACATATAGCCTGAAGTACACGCGTCATTGTTCGCCCTAAATATCGAAAGATATCAATGTAAAGGAATCAAACCTTGTTTAGTAAAATATTCAAACGTAAAATAGATTTACTGAACAGCGGAACAAAGAAACAAATACTGTTAAGTCATTAAAATCCTTGTAATAGAAATAATGGTTTTCATTACATTGATTTTCATTTTTATTTACGCTCAATATATTTTGTAATTGCTGCTGAGTACATGGACATGCCAATATGGTGTTTTTTCGCCTGTACACGAAACAAAAATGCTTCCTTGCGCTGACTGATGCACAAACTAGCATATGCTGTATAAATAGGTTTAAGGAAATAATTTTTAATGACTAATATAGCTGTCAGGTGATTGTCGCGTTACGGATTTAACACAGTGAATCAAGAGCTTTATTGTAGTAAACTATAACTGCATGAGTTTACAACAAACACATTTAGACCATTTAAGTGCATGTTGAGAATCAAAATGCATGCAATTAAAAAGTGCTTTAAATTAATGGTTCCTATTTATGATTTTTTTTCAAAATTTATGTATATACATTTTTTTGCATAGATCAACACGCAATATATATCTTTGTTTATTTGAATTAAGTATCTTAAAATAATAAATGTAACATGATTTAATAAGCCCAATTTCACTATTTTGGAATCTAGTGAATTTTGTATCATAACACATGTAACGTATGTTTGAATTATTAATTTGCTTAATTTGAAGATTGGGTGAAAAGAACTTCGAATTGGGAAAAAGCTGAAAATGTGATATTTTTATTTTATTTTTTATTAATATACGTACAAAAAAAGGCCCGATGCTAGACTAAAACAGGCTTGGAGATTTTCATTATAAACATTAATTAGCTGTTTTATTTAGCAATGAAACCGTTTATCAAAAAGCAAAAATGTCTTCCTGTGCATTATATATTTTAAAAATCTTTTTCTCCTGGATATCTCATACTATGATGTATCTTAGCAGGGTAAGTACTGATTATCAAAAGCGTTCTGAACACACAAACTACTGTAAGTAGAATGAGTTCTATTCTCCCTGGATTTGTTTTTTGGTTGTTTTTTTTTTTTTTGGTTGTTTTTTTTTTTTTTGGCTGTAGACTTTGACGTATTGTCAGATCTTTATGTCCTGATTACTATCTGGATTTTCACTAATTTGCGTATATCTAATTACTGTGTCGAACTAGGGAACATTTGGATGACATTCCGAAATATTATAGTGAAAACACAAAACAACCTTTTTGAAAATCGCAAACTCTTTAATATTGAATCAAACATATAAAAAATAGTAATGACAATATTAAAATAATTTTTAATTCCATTTCTGAGAACTACAAGAAGAAACAAGCAACGTGTAATCCATGAATATTTTTCTTGCTTTACATTTCCTTATGTGTTACAAACTGCTAAATATATATTTTGAAAACCCCCAAAACATTTTAAAAACCTATTTATATACTTAATTAAGCGAGCAGTTAAAGACCGTAAAGGTGATGTCAGATGCATTTGCAGTAAAATACATTGGCTTACCAGTGGTGACAAGCGCTTACAGTGGCATATAGGCGATGTGTACAGGGGCTGACAAGGGATCTCAGGATGTACAAGGAATGCGGACAGGGGCTATCAGCGGGTGACAGGGAAAGCACAGGGGTGACAGCAGCAACCGACTTAGTAGAAAATTGCATTTACTGACCACAGAACTAACGAAATGATGACTCCAATCGACAATGTTGATACTCTTGTTTTATCAACTTGTTTGTCAGTACCCTGCATCGTTTAAAAAATGTTCAAACGTAGAGTATGCTCGAGCGTATCGAATAAACTGAAAGACAAAAACTCTATATGCAGGTAATTGAGGTATATTGCTACATAAGTATGAAAAGCTAACAATAGACAAATTGAAGTCATCACGTTTGTCATGCAGTTTAGCTGTTAGGTTATCAATAATGTATTTTCCCAGCAACATATCTAAATATAACACAAATGACGTAGAACCTGCGGTATCCCTTTTTTCAAGTTCACCGGGATATAACGTGTCGACGTCAGCTTGGAAATAGCAATTGTTGAATGGTAATGAGTTGTCGTAATACCTCAATTTCGATTTGAAAGCTACAACAAGTGATTGCTTTTTTAATGTACAAGTTTCTGCTTCAATTGTATATAGAAACAGGTCTGCTAATAATGGAGCGCAATTAGTACCTTTGTGAATTCCAACAGAATTACAATAAGATAAAACTCTAATAAAGTAACAAATATGCACGTCATCTGCTTTTTTTAATTCACAACTGTTAAGAAAAATGGATGTTCAACAAAATAACAGGATAATTTTATAGTCATATATCATTTTGAGCATCTCAAGAAGATCGTTAACAAATGTTTATATATGGGATATAAACCTGCGTCCAACTCTCAACACATTGTGAGGCCCAAGCAGCACTGTTTAGGCTTACTCTGAAAATATCATCAGATTTATACGTTCAAAAACGACGGATATAGTATTACAAACTATTTATGTAAAGTGTTTTGTATGACAATAAAGTGGACCCCAGAATTGATAGTAACGTGATATGTCTTGATGATTCTCCCAAATAGAGGTCATAAACACATTTCAATATTACAAGGGCATACGCTTATTTGAATTTAAGTTTTAATGATAATTAAATTCTACTTTTCTGGTGATTCTGAAAAGTGCTGCAGCTGCTTTGTATAGAGTTCATCTTTTATTATAATAATTTTCAAAGAAATGAGCTCCAGTTGGAATTGTTTATGACCTTTGCTTAGTATTTTACGTATTTATTATTTTTTTCTGTAGATTTCATTGAAGCAGTAGCACTTTTTATTAAATTAAACATTCCCTTAATTCAAATCCAAAATTTCGAATGATCTGTTAGGCGTATGCCCTTGTAAACATCGGATTTAGATAGGCTTCCCGATCGATGTCAAACGCATGGAACTTGTACATCAAGCACTCTTAAAAGAAATAATGCACGCTTTAGAAAATAATTACATCCCGAATCAAAACAAGCATAGTAGACAGGATTCAATAGTATGATAATTGTTTTATGATTATGCTCTGTTCATTTATAAAATGCATTTTCTAATGTTTAAAAATTGATTGATCCGCTTTTTTCTACACATAATATGCGTCAAGATTTACAATATGATTTCACATCGACAGGTGCATAGCGATCATGCAGTCTGTTGTTTATATTTATCGTTTTTGGACTTATTTGACTATAAAGTAGCACGCATGAGTAATTTAAAATTTAGTTTAATGTTTTCGTACCCATAACAATCTGAAACTTCTTTATTTATTGGCATATTTGACGACTTGTTGTTTTGTACTATGATCAAAAATTCCTAATTATCTCTCCTTGGGAAAAAAGCGTGGTCCTTTATTTTCAGAACGTTGAATCTATGTCACCCTACGGTGCGTTGTACATATACCACGTTTGGTTGAAATAGGCCACAGGTTCTGGAGAAGATGTTGAAAATGTGAACGTGTACGTACAGATTGGCAGACGAATGGACAGACGGACGATAGACAGATTGTGATCAGAAAAGCGTGGCAAGGATCACGGGAGAATAAATGATTACGTTCAATAACACTTTGTCATATCTTTAAACATAAAAGGTTAGATATCATAAAAATTAAATTTCAAAAAGACACCTCACACACGCACAAATACTCAACATACAAACTAAAAAAATCAAATTACAGCGATTTTTTAACGAGGCCGAGTACAGAACGGGTACGCACGCTTTCGCGCATCGTTTCATTTGTATTGTGACGTCATCTTTTTGCTTGGTTGACGCCAAGGCGTGATAGTTTCAACTGCAGATATTCAGCGAAATTTGTTGAAAATAACTCGTTTGATGTGTAAAATTAATGTTATATTGTGGAATAAACATATATGTCTCGAAGTATAGGCTACATTTGGGCTCGGGTCGAAAACGCAAAGAAGGTTCAGCAAGCCTAGCCCACTGTCATGTTTTCTTAACCCGCCTAAATATAGCTTAATTCATATATTTCAAAACAGTAACCATGTATTTTATATCAATGACCCTTAATATGTTATGTTATATATTTATTTATTACTTTAATATGTCTTAGTGTTTTCATATTACTATAACGATCATCATTTCCGCCTTTGCCAAATAATAAATAGCCATTATCTGACAAATCTTGGAAATTGAGAATACAAAAATCAACTTTGATAAGACCTCTGGATCAAACCAGGAGGTAAAATGTTTTTTTATTTGACTATTTGATGCCTTTTAGCAATAACTTTAATATGTAGAACAGAAAAAGAAATCAAAAGTGCAGAAGTTTTAAAAGATGTAAAAAAAAATGTGCGAAATTGATACATTTCAAGCAAAATCCTAAACGGTCCTATGTTAAAAATTAACAAACTTTGAGATGACCCCCCTAAACAAACGGTGTGGTAAATGTCTTATTTTTTTCATCTTAAAATAATTTTTTTATCAGTAGAAATTCATATAAAAAAATTTATTCAAAAATATATGGCAGAACAAATTAGACCGGGTCTCTTTAAGCTTTAATTAAACTATTAAAAAAAATTATGGTTAATCAATATAAGCCTTCACTTATTTTTTTCCGTATTCCGATATGCAAACATTGCTTCAACAATTACATGTATGTTTTTTTAGCTTTGTGAAAAATAATCTTCCGGGATTTATTTCGGCATGGTTTTTCCCATATTTTTCTCCTCCACCGTTTGTTTGTTGTTGTTTTTTTACAACAATTCATTTATAAATGAAAGACAATATAAGACAAGAACATGTTTGCTTTGGTTAACAGTAATATCTAGCGTCTATAGTATACAATTAATCTATAAATTGAGCCCCCCCCCTCCCATAAGAAACAAATATTACCAGGACATGATTATTCTAAGTGGTTTCAGCAACAGCTGGGCGCTTGATTTGATGATTTTTAGACTATACATTTAAATCACTGTAATAAAAAAACAACAGTCCAGCTAATCCAACAATTTCAAACTAACGTTGCGCATCCACTTACTTTCTGTATCACTGTTAATAACAGTCTGGACGTTTATGCTATTATCCTTTGTAACTGCAGTGTCATTAATGTCTGTGAATAAAATTGAAATAAATGATATTATATTATACATATAAAGAGAGGTAAAAAAAATATAGATGACCATAATATACGAATAATTAAAGTAAGTTCAAGAGTATACACATAACGTTGGATTTAATATAAAAATCAAATTGTAGATCGATTTATGTATACAATATAGATATAGGTATACGATGAAAAAAGGACAATAACAAAAAGTCAATCATCTCAAAAATCTGTAAAACGAAATACAAATTCAAAGCAGAGCAACAGAAACCTCAAAAAGATAAATGTAGGATCAGGTGCCTAGAAGTAGTAATCATCCTCTGCTGACCGGTCAAACTCGCCGTGTGCTCTTTGTTGCAATGGGGAAAAAACCCGGAAAAGTCCGTAGAATATTGGGTGATTAATTATGGTCTAACAATTAGTATGAAAAACGTCAGTCAGCATGCAACCAAGTTGAAGATTGTTTTTGCTGCCAAAGTCGTTGTATCGAGCATAAAACTTACGAAAATATAATTTAAAATAAGACTGTTGACACTTCTGTGTTATCAACTTTTTTGTCACAAGCTTGCCTCGCCTTAGAAACTGTTCAAAAGCAGATCATGCTCTTGCGTATCGAATTTACTGAGAGACAAAAACACAATATGCAGGTTATGAAGGTTTATTGCTACATGTTATATTTATTAAATAAGGAATGTTGACTATATAAAAATTGAAGTCATCGCGTTTATCATAAATTTTGCTGTTAGGTTTGTATATATATTGTTACAGTATATATCTTAACAAAGAGTAAGAGTTCATATTAATAGTGTTTTTCGATAATGATCAAATATAAACTTTGGCTTGGAGTATGATGTACCTTAATTTTTCTAAACCTTAGCGGGATCACTTATTCAAAAGTTGAATTCCTATTTATATTACAAGACCTTCATACCCATGAAATATACAGAATATAATTTTACGTCAATGATTCATTTCCTTAATTATTCTCACGTTTACGTAAACTATCACATCAGTTCATTTCAAGTAACAAATTTTGTAGAGAGTAACATTGATTGTGAAAAATGGTAGTACCTTGTAAGTGGTTGTTTCTTGTTGCTGTCGTTGACAACAGTATGAATTTTCCATAGACAGCTGAAGAATCTTTTGAAATATAATTTGTAATCAATCAAAACGTCCATCGGTTTTAAGGTTAAGAGCTTACAATTACAATTGACATTGATTAGACAAAATATGATGTTGATACAAATTTTATTGTTTGACACTGAAGGATTGAATTCCATATTAAAATTAAGTAATTAAATATTTTTAATAATAAAATAAGTATCCATTACATTAAAAGTATATATTTTATCTAATTTGAACATAAAACTCACCCCCTTAATTTTGATTGCAACCATGGATATGATGGCAGTTGCTATGGTAACAACTACATTTTGATTTACATTTCAATCCGTAATATGGGGCCAAACATTTTGATCTGCAGTTCATTCCAATATATCCGTGTGGACAGGCTGACATAGTAAGTAAAACAATACAATTTATGCATTTCTTTTTACAATGATAACATGCGCTCAAATTATTTGTATGAAAATAATTTGTTTTTGGTAGAAACAAGTAGTACTTACGCGTACATTTCCCTTTTTCATAATCCCACTTGTGATTCGCATAACACTTACCCCAAGTTCTACTAATAAAAACAATTACTATATCTCATCGCAAGTGTTCAATTGTTATTGCTATATAATTTTTGAATAATTTTACTCACCCTGTCATATTGAAAAGCAGCACTGTTAAAAGAATGCAAAATATTGCGCCTTATTTCAAAAATTAACATATGTCATGTCAATGTTTAAAACATCTGTATTATCTTCATTCCGGTATAATTTGGAAAACCATTTTTTATGACTCCAAACATTATATATACTTCCTTAAATACATAGCAGATGCGTAGTATGTATATAGGAAATTGAGATTCATCAAGTTGTTGTTTAAGTACTTTTAGCAACTCCGATTATCACATGAAGAACAAAACTGCCAAGTTTAAAAAATCAAAATTGATTTTATCAAATTAGAACATAAAACTCACCCCCTTGATTTTGATTGCAACCATGGATATGATGGCAGTTGCTATGGTAACAACTACATTTTGATTTACATTTCAATCCGTAATATGGGGCCAAACATTTTGATGTGCAGTTTATTCCAAAATATCCGTGTGGACAGGCTGACATAGTAAGTAAAACAATACAATTTATGCATATTTTTTTACAATGATAACATGCGCTCAAATTATTTGTATGAAAATAATTTGTTTTTGGCAGAAACAAGTAGTACTTACGCGTACATTTCCCTTTTTCATAATCCCACTTGTGATTCGTATAACACTTACCCCAAGTTCTACTAATAAAAACAATTACTATATCTCATCGCAAGTGCTCAATTGTTATTGCTATATAATTTTTGAATAATTTTACTCACCCTGTCATATTGAAAAGCAGCACTGTTAAAAGAATGCAAAACATTGCGCCTTATTTCAAAAATTAATATATGTCATGTCAATGTTTAAAACATCTGTATTATCCTCATTCCGGTATAATTTGGAAAACCATTTTTTATGACTCTAAACATTATATATACTTCCTTAAATACATAGCAGATGCGTAGTATGTATATAGGAAATTGAAATACATCAAGTTGTACTTTAAGCAACTCCGATTAAAATTGCCAAGTTTAAAAAATCAAAATTGATATTTGAGAGAAACTTGATAGCGTTGTTGTTGTTTTATTTAATTTTTTTGTTGTAGCTGTATGTATTATGCTTACAATAAATAAATGTATGAATGTATTTTGATATAAATGTACATTTAAATGATAATATTTTTTAGTGATTCATGTGGGACAGTTTTCATATGCAGCTCAGGGTTTTGACCAATCAAAAAGGTAGTTAAAACTTGTTCAGCGCTCTGAATAAAGCCCCTTTCACAATTGGCGCACGGGCAATTTACAAAACTTTGCAATCATAATTTTTTGGCTTCGCAGCTATCGCATTCGTTGCACGATTTCTCGTATAAATTAGCATGCCTTTTTAATGGTCGCATCAAGTATTCTAAAAATAGTGGACATGCACACTGTTCAGACGAGACCAAATGCGATCCAAATTATTGCAATGCAACGCATGAACACTGGTACGAACGTTTCACAACGTTTTATGTTCTAGCAAGTGTGATGCATGATTTTTAAAGATAGTAAATTAAATGGGTATAGTCCACTTATGCATTTTCCACAGGCGTTAATGTTAACATTAGGGTTCATATCTCCGGCCCGAATATTCATTCAGCAACGAGGGACCTCTTGAATGAAAGCTCATTAAATTGTCTCTTTTCTGTTAAAATTTTGTTGTGTGAAGTCAGATTTATTTTCCGGCAAAATGCGTCAGTATTGAAAAACTCTGAAAATAAAAGTATTAGTAGCGAATTTCACAGTTTATGAAAGGGTGTACATCAAACAAATTCAATTCTTCTCTTGAAATGACATGTGTAAAAACATTTTTAATGTTTTAAAATGTCCCAAAAAAAAAAAGATATATATATATATATATATATATATATATATATATATATATATATATATATATATATATATATATATATATATTAGCATTTTTTAGTAAGGTCGACAAATTGCAGGTATCTCAACATGGAATTTATGAGTTCATGTTTATACTGATTCTTGATCATGAACATAGAAACACTCTAGAGAAGAATTGATGTTACTTACTTACTTAGGCCTCTTCATGCCAGGTGGCACATACGACAGCCACACAGTTTCTCTACCCAGTCCGATTCTTTGCTTTTGCCACCACTGTTTTCCATGTTAGCTCTATCTTTTTCAGCTCACTCTCTGCTGTTCTTCGCCATGTTGTTTTAGGCCTACCCCTTTTCTTTTTCCCATTAGCTGTCCAGAAGATGCTTTCTCTGGTAATGTCGTGCTGGTTGTTTCTGAGCACATGGCCGATCCATCTCCACTTCCTTCTAGCGATTTCCACGGCTATGTCTTCTTGACATGCCATATCTCTGAGTTCGTTATTAGATATTACTTTTGGCCATCTGATCTTGAATATGGACCGTAAGCATCGGTTAACGAATACTCTCACTTTCTTTGTGAGGTCTTTCCGGAGCTTCCAACATTCTGAGGCATAAAGCAATACTGATTTTACATTGCTGTTGAAAAACCTGAGTTTTGTTCTTGTGGTCATATAGGAGGATGTCCATACTGGTTTTAAGATGGCAAACACATTACGGGCTTTATTAATTCTTGATGTAATATCCTCGTCCGTACCTCCTGATGTTGTTATAATGCTGCCCAGGTATGTAAAGGTGTCTACATCTTCCAAAGGCTCTCCATTTACTTGTACGGAGTTCTTGTTCCGTGCATTTATTCTCATTATGTTGGTCTTCTTTGATTTGATGTTAAGTCCTAGGCTTCTAGATGTTATGTGCAGTTTGGTTGTTTTTTCCTGAATATGCTGATGAGTGGAAGAGATAAGGCATAGGTCATCGGCATAATCTAGGTCATCCAGTTTGTTTCCCATATTCCATCTAATGCCGTTATTCTGGTCTCTGGTGGGTACCCTCATGACCCAGTCTATGGCCACTAAAAAGAGTAGAGGTGATAGCATACAGCCTTGTTTCAGCCCTGATGTTACTGGGAACCACTCGGTTTGGCCTTTGTCATCCATCACACTACACTGAAATCCTTCATGTAGTATTCTGATGATGTTAATGATCTTCAGTGGTAGTCCGTACAGTCTTAGGAGTTTCCATAAACTTTCCCGATGTACACTGTCGAAGGCCTTCTCGAAGTCAACAAAGTTGAGGTATAAAGAGGACTGCCACTCTGTTGACTGTTCTATGATGTTTCGTAATACAAAGATTTGGTCACAGCATGATCTACCTGGTCTGAATCCTGCTTGCTCCTTTCTAAGTTGTGCATCAACTTAATGTTTTACTCTGTCCAAGAGAACTCTGGTAAAAACTTTACTTATTGTTGGTAAAAGTGTGATTCCCCTCCAGTTGTTGCATTCTGTTTTATCTCCCTTTTTTGGAAGTTTTATAATTATTCCACTTTTCCAATCTGATGGTATCTTGGTGGTTCTCCAAATATCTTGGAAAAGGTTGTGCATAACAATAGATGTTGCTTCAATGTCTGCTTTTAGTAATTCTGCTGGGATGTCATCTACTCCTGCAGCCTTGTTGTCTTTCATTTTCCTGATTGCTTTCTGTATTTCCATTAGGCTTATTTCCTCCACACTAATGTCAAGTTCTGTTACATTTTCGTTGTCAATGTCTGGTGGTTGGCATGGGTCTCCTCTGTTCAAAACTGATCTAAAATGTTCTGCCCACCTTTCCATGATGTCGCTGTCCTTGGAAAGAATGTTGCCATGATGGTCTTTCACAACACTTGAATTGTTGGTAAATTTTCCAGACATCATTTTTGTAATTTTAAAGAGTTCTTGGATATTTCCAGTCCTTGCTGCTTCCTCAGCTCTACAGGCACTGTCTTCTATGCGTTTTCGTTTGTCACGTCTTGCACTCCTCTTGACCTCTCTGTCCTTGTCTCTGTAAGACTTTGACAAGGATTCCATCTCTGTGTTGTCTTTACAGTCTAATATTTTAGGTCTGATCTTCTTTCTCTCTGATATTAGAGTCCATGTATCTGATGTTATCCATTCTTCTTTCACACTTTTCCTATATCCCAATGTGTCAGTTGCAGCGGAAGTAAAACAGTCCTTGATATTATCCCACTTTCCGTCTATGTTGTTTTCATCATTCATGGTCTCTAGTGCAGAGAATTGATGTACATTATCTTAATTATTCTGAATGGAAACAGAATTCTTCATTCAAGAATTGCATTTAAAATCATTCTCGGCTCTTGGACATAAAAAGAAGGACTGAGCATTATGCAATGAAATAATTCATTCAATTTTTGAAAATATTCTCTCTTTCACGAAAACAATCACATTAATTCCTTTTCAAAAGTTAATCGTAGATATTGAGTATCAGTTTACATGTAACAAATATTGGAGAGAGTAACTAATCATGGAAAAATATCAGTATCTTGTAATAAGCTGTTTCAAACTGTTGTGGTGACAGTGGAATACGCTTTTATAGGATTTTTGAAGAATCGGTTAATAAAATGATTTTACGGGTTTTTTTTTTTTTTGTAACAAAACAATGGAAATTCCATACTGAACTTAATTAATATTAATTATTAAATAAGTGTCCAAATATTGAAAGAACAAGTTTTATCAAAATTGACCATAAAACTAACCACTCGGATTGTGATTACAGCCTTGGATATGGTGGCACTTGTCATGAATACAATTACATTTTGATTTACATTTCCATCCATACAGTGGGATCAAGCATTTTGATGTGCAATTCATTCCAAAATATCCTTGAGGACAGGCTGAGTAATAAAGTTAAACAAACAGTTTTAGCATTTATTATAATAGCTTGTGCTATAAGGTTTTATTTTTTAATTTTTTTTGTAGCGAGATTTTTTGTGTAGGTACAAGCAGTACTCACGCTTGCATTGTCCTTCTTCAGAATCCCACTTGTGATTCACATAGCATTTACCCTCAACTCTACTAATACATAAAATTAATATATCTTATCGCAAGCGTTCATCTATTATATGTTAATAGTTTTTTGAATATTTTTACTTACCCTGTCATATTGACGAGTTGTATCACCAGAAGAGGCAGCACTATTAAAAGACTGCGGAACATACCGCCTCTTTTTGTAGATGCATGTCTGTGTATGAGCTAAACAACTGCAACATCATTTTTCCGGTAAAACTTGGAAAATTGTTAAATAAGGACTATAAAGATGGTATCATCTTCCTGTAATTAGATGCATAGGCGCTTAAGTGGACGCTTAGTTTTAGTCATTTCATCATCTACATGTAGATATGTCGGAATTTTAATAAGAATAAAAGTTGTTGTTAGATTTGCTTCTAACAACCCCAATTATGACTGTGAGGATGTGTGATTATGCATCCTGATGAACTTACATAAATCAACAGAACAAGTATGAAATTTTTAACAAAATATTTAATAACAAAATAAAATAAAATTAAACAGAAAATTCAACGAGAAAAAACCAAACAAACAAAAATATACAAATTAAATAATGAAATGAAGGAAAAGTCTATATAGTCAGCCCGGTTCCGGTGCACGTGGTGTTTAAGAACCCTCAGGTGAACACGTGGTTACAGTCAGGCTTAGGTATATCGGCAACCACCAGAACTAAGTTGAAGTACATGTAGAAAGTTCACATGCTGCACGGGTCTATCGAGGCTTCATTAGACGCAAGTTTTCCTTGGAAATGTAAATAACCCATGGCCTCGTCCACGCTGATTGGAGGTTTCTTTCAATAAACTCAATAAACAGAATATAAGTTTTCAAATGACACAAATTATATAAATATCAAACTTTCACAATGTTAAGTTAAAGCACGTATCTGCATTGACGATTATAAATTGGTAAAACTGCGAGGATCACCCTCAGGTATAAATTCATAAGTAGTTTTAGAGATGAGTCGAAAGGGCCGCCGTAGTTCACTCACTCACTGTAGAACAGCGGTCTCTATAAATTATCCCATGAAAATGGAAACGGCTACTCATAAATACAGGAGCCGGAAATATTTCAGCACCCAAGAACCCTCCTTCCCTGACAGGTATTGACGTTCTGTAGGGACGGGGAAATTTACAGCAAAACAAGGCAGAAAAGACCCTAATAAAATAAACAAAAAGAAAAACATACTACCGAAAACCTATTCAAACACGTGTGGTTAAAACGTACAAAAATGGGTTGTGTAAATACCTGATGTTTTTCTAAAACAGGCCCCTGAGCACTAGACGGGATGACGACCACGTCTATCGGCTGATGTTCCCGGGTACTACCCGTGCATACTTTTACCAACTATTTAAGGTATCAACGAGGGGCTCCCCACAGGATTGATATGTTACCACGGTAACCAAGGGTCAGAGTATTAAAACAAGGGGCTCTCCAAAGGATAAACCGAAAAGGTGAACCAAGGGGAATTATAATTATACAAAACGAATTTTAGTTTGTTACATACCTCCCTCTTATAAGACTAAACAACATTTAGTCCACCCAAACCAACAAACTAAAATTGAAAATAAACAAACGCAAACTATATACAAATGACTTATATAAATCCATATTTATCCAGACACAAAGCTATAGCATATGATTAGTCAATCGCATCATCCGAACACATTCTTGACAAAGAGTCTGCAACTGAATTCTGTGTACCACGAATATACCTAATCCAGAACACAAACTCCTGCAAAAGAAGACTCCATCGTAACAATCTTTGATTAGATAGCTTTGACCTCTGTAACCACTGCAATGGTGCATGATCAGTCTCGATTTCAAATGGTTTACCTTCTAAATACACCCTGAGACTCTGAACCGCCCACACAATAGCTAGGCACTCTTTTTCTACCACAGCATAATTTCTCTCAGCAGGACTGAACTTTTTGCTTAAAAAACAAATTGGATGCTTACCATCTTCAAACTCTTGCTCTAGTACTGCGCCTGCACCGTGTGCGCTTGCGTCTGTGCGCAAAATAAATGATCTGCTAAAGTCTGGACTTCGAAGAACTGGTTCTGATAGTAACTTACCTTTCAACTCTTTGAAGGAGTGATCAAGGTCGTCTGTCCATTTGATCTTGTTGGGCGTTCTCTTTCTCGTCAGGTCTGTAAGCGGAAGTGCTACTGTGGCAAAGTTTGGAATAAATTTCCGGTAGAACCCAATCATACCTAGAAAAGACTTTACCTTTTTCTTTGTAGTTGGAATCGGAAAGTTTTGTATGGCTTCTACTTTCGACATCATCGGTTTTATTTTCCCACTCCCTATGGTATGACCAAGAAAACAAAGTTCATTAAAACCAAACTCACATTTTGCCGGTCGAGCTGCTAAGTTTGCTTTTCTCACGGCTTCGAACACTGTCCCCAGATGTTCAAGATGTTCTTCCCAGGTGTTGCTATAAATACCAATATCATCAATGAATGCCTCCGTGAAATCCTCCAGCCCTGTAAGAACTTTGCTTACCAGTCTAACAAAAGTAGCCGGTGCGTTCACCATTCCGAATGGCATAACTGTAAAACTGAAATGTCCAAATGGTGTTACAAATGCACTTTTACGCTTAGCGTCATCGTCTAATGGTACTTGCCAATATCCTTTTGTGAGGTCTAATTTGCTGATGAATTTAGCTTTGCTGATCTTATTCAAAATAGCATCTATTCTAGGCATTGGTCTAGGATCAAATACCGTAATCTTATTCAACTCCCGGAAGTCAACGCAGAATCTCAGCGAGTTGTCTTTCTTCTTGATGAGGACGACTGGTGCTGAATACGGACTGTCCGTTTCCTCAATGATACCAAGGTCCATCATTTGCTGTAACTCACGCTTCACTTTGTCTTGTAATGCATAGGGGATCGGATATGGTTTCATCTGAATTGGCACCTCCGTAGAAGTTTTCAATGAATGTTTCATCAAATGCGTTCTCTTGGGGACATCTGTAAAAATATCACCAAATTCTTCAACTAACCTCTGAATCTGATCCATTTGCTCTGCAGTCAGGTTTGTTGAATACTGTACGTTAGTTGCTGATTCTGTCTGTTGTAGGTTCGGAACTCTATCTGACACCACGTCGTCTGCTATCTGAACGTCGTCATTGGCTAAACTAGAAATAACATTCAAACATGCCATAATTTCAGACTTACTGTTTTCCTCCGGCTCTCTCTCGAACCATTCCTTCAGCATATTCACATGGTAAACAGTCTCTTTGCTTTTGGACAACCTCACTTTGAAATCAACAGGACTTACTTTTTGTGTCACCTCATACGGACCTTTCCACTGCGCCAATAGTTTCGAAGTGCTTGTAGGCAACAAAACTAAGACTTTTTGACCTACTTCAAAATTTCTGTTTCTGGCGTTTTTATCATAGTATCTTTTCTGATTCTTCTTTGCTAGAGATTCCATATATGTAACCATTTTACGTACTGTCTCCATCCGTTCTCGGGTTTCCATCAGGTAACTTAAAACTGACGTTTGTTCCTCGGTTGGTTCTTCCCACTGCTCCTTTAATATGTCCAGGGGGCCTCTGACATGTCTGGCATAAAGAAGTTCAAATGGAGTAAAACCTGTTGATTCGTTCGGGACCTCTCTATAGGCAAAAAGTACATATGGTAAATGAACATCCCATTTTAATGGCTCTACAACTGCATATGCTTTCAACATCTATTTAAGAGTCCCATTAAATCGTTCTACTAGCCCGTTTGCTTGGGGATGATAAGGGGTAGTTGACAGCTTACGGACCTTGAGCATTTTGCAGAGTTCTGATATGAGAGATGACATAAAATTTGTCCCCTGATCTGATAAAATTTCTTTAGGAAAACCTACCCTTGAGAACATTTCTATCAGCGCATTTGCCACACTTTCTGCGTCTTGATTTTTCATCGGAAAAGCCTCTGGAAATCGAGTGGCATAATCCATACATACCAGAATATACCTGTTTTTCTTTTCTGTCATCGGTAATGGGCCCACAAAATCAATCGCTACTCTGGAAAATGGAACATCGATCTTTGGAATTGGCACCAATTTCGCTTTTGGCGTTCTCCCTCTTTGCGTCCCCTTTTGACAAATAGAGCATGACTTACAATACCGAGATATATCTATATACATACCTGGCCAAAAGAAGTTTCTCATAATTCTTTCTCTTGTTTTCTTGTTTCCAAGATGTCCAGCCAGTGGCGTGTCGTGAGCTAATGACATAATACTACTGCGCAGATTCTTTGGAGCAACAATCTGGAATACCTTTTCGCCAGAGTCTGAGTCAAAAACTCTATACAGTAAATCATTTTTCAGGATGAAATAAGACTTTCCTTCATGTGGACCATTTTGGGCCATCTCTAACACCGATTTCAAGCTGTCGTCAGTTTTCTGATGCTCGATCAATTTCTCTCTATTACACCACATACCTTCATGTTCTGTGTCCACTTCTTTCAAATCATCCAGCTTTGGTTTCTTTGCATCCTCCTGTTTCCTTGTCTCTGATCTAGTTTGAACAACTCCACATTCTTTTTCATCCACTGTTTCTGCAGTCTCAATCATGGTCAAAGGTGCTGCCTCTTTCGGTACTACAATGCTTACATTGTTGCCAATAATTACATCAGCAAAAGGTGAGTCAAGACATAGCGCGTGCACCTTACCTGAAATGTATGGCGTTTTCACACTTACTATCGCCTCACTGCAAGTTCTCCTTGTACCATCGGCCAAAGTAATTACTTTTGTTCTCCCAGTTTTTTCATCATCTGAAACCAACTTACTATTAACAAACACAGTGGAACATCCAGTGTCCCTCAAAACTGAGACAACTTTTTCACCAACTTCCCCACTTACCAAATCTAGACCCGATTCACAACATGTTTCAAGACTAGACTCATCAGTAGCTGATACGCCAGACAACTTAACAACCATCTTATTCTCATGAACACCATCACCCTGATCAGAAGCTATCATATTTTCATCAAGACACAAACCAAACCGCTCTTTCGACTTTTGATTCCCTGGGTGGTTTTGATTTAAAGGAGGTTTCGACTGATATGTACTACGCAAAGGACAATTTGGCGCAATATGTCCTACCCGGTTACACTTGTAACATGTTTTACTTTGCTCTGATGGCGAGACATGCTTACCCCTTTGGAACTGACCTGAACCAAACTTATTGGGTCTGGGACCCGGCTTTTCCCCTGCGTTACCTCGTCCACCACCTGCATTACTGCCTTTATGTGCAACCTGAAATGACTCCGACAAAGTTATAACATCTTTGATAGACTTTGGAGTATGCTCACGAACCCACAATTGCAAATCATTTGAACAACTTCCTATCACCTGTTCTCTCAAAATCAAATCGAACAACAATTCAAAGTCTGACCCAATATCCTCCCTATCACACCAATGGTGAAAGAACCTTTCTGCACGAACAACAAAATCTTTAAATGACTCATCACTGAACTGTCTACACTTCCTAAACTTATCCCGATAAGCCTCTGAAGTCAATTCATACCTTTTCAGAATAGCAGTTTTAATAGCATCGTAATTCTCACTCTCCTCATCTGACAATCTAGAATAGGCCTCAAGAGCTTTACCCGATAGCATGGGGACTAAACGAACCGCCCATTGAGATTTATCCCACTTTTGTAAGCCCGCTATTTTCTCAAATGATTTTAGAAAAACATCAGGGTCTTGACCTTCTTCAAATTTGGGCAACTTTACACTAGGAGTTTGAACACTCTGAGGGGAGGGACCAGTTTCTAACTCTCTTTCTTTAAGAGCTAACTCTTTCAACTTAATCTCTTTCTCAGCCTCCCACTTATCTCTGTCTCTCTTAGCTTGACGCTCCTCTCTTTCATGAGCTAACCTTACTTTCTCAAGTTCTCGCTCAGCTTCTTTCTCTGCCCTCACTGCCTCTCTTTCAGCCCTAGCAGACTCTCTCTCCGCTCTCATTGCCTCCTGCTCCTGACGCCACACCTCTAAACAGTCCTTGACGCTTGACCCTTTCGCGATAAGCTCGGTCATCCATTTCGGCATATGTGACATTGTGAAAGTTTATGCACTGAAAAATACAAAAATAAGAAATATCAAAGTCAAAATTTCTAACATGCAAACACAAGAAAATCTTTTGATTTATGCAAGCTCAGATGCATCCCACCGCTGCCACCATTTGTGAGGATGTGTGATTATGCATCCTGATGAACTTACATAAATCAACAGAACAAGTATGAAATTTTTAACAAAATATTTAATAACAAAATAAAATAAAATTAAACAGAAAATTCAACGAGAAAAAACCAAACAAACAAAAATATACAAATTAAATAATGAAATGAAGGAAAAGTCTATATAGTCAGCCCGGTTCCGGTGCACGTGGTGTTTAAGAACCCTCAGGTGAACACGTGGTTACAGTCAGGCTTAGGTATATCGGCAACCACCAGAACTAAGTTGAAGTACATGTAGAAAGTTCACATGCTGCACGGGTCTATCGAGGCTTCATTAGACGCAAGTTTTCCTTGGAAATGTAAATAACCCATGGCCTCGTCCACGCTGATTGGAGGTTTCTTTCAATAAACTCAATAAACAGAATATAAGTTTTCAAATGACACAAATTATATAAATATCAAACTTTCACAATGTTAAGTTAAAGCACGTATCTGCATTGACGATTATAAATTGGTAAAACTGCGAGGATCACCCTCAGGTATAAATTCATAAGTAGTTTTAGAGATGTGTCGAAAGGGCCGCCGTAGTTCACTCACTCACTGTAGAACAGCGGTCTCTATAAATTATCCCATGAAAATGGAAACGGCTACTCATAAATACAGGAGCCGGAAATATTTCAGCACCCAAGAACCCTCCTTCCCTGACAGGTATTGACGTTCTGTAGGGACGGGGAAATTTACAGCAAAACAAGGCAGAAAAGACCCTAATAAAATAAACAAAAAGAAAAACATACTACCGAAAACCTATTCAAACACGTGTGGTTAAAACGTACAAAAATGGGTTGTGTAAATACCTGATGTTTTTCTAAAACAGGCCCCTGAGCACTAGACGGGATGACGACCACGTCTATCGGCTGATGTTCCCGGGTACTACCCGTGCATACTTTTACCAACTATTTAAGGTATCAACGAGGGGCTCCCCACAGGATTGATATGTTACCACGGTAACCAAGGGTCAGAGTATTAAAACAAGGGGCTCTCCAAAGGATAAACCGAAAAGGTGAACCAAGGGGAATTATAATTATACAAAACGAATTTTAGTTTGTTACAATGACATAAACAACACATGTGTAGTGGTACAGTTGTTATATTGAGGCGATTCTTTCATTGAGAACAGTACACTAGGCAACATTTCATTGTTTTAGATCTGAACCCAACAAAGATTGATTAGTATATCATTTTAACAGTTTATTATAATACAGAAAATGAAACATCATTTGTTGCAAACTTATTGACCAGTTCCTTTGAAAACTGTTTATAAAACATTGCCCCCCCCCCCCCCTCCACATTATGTGATTCACATATCAATATCAGGTATAGGCCCCATTTGCTCAGATAAATGCGATGTGTATGTCTTGTCGCATAGTATTTACGTGGCACTTTGGAATTCTTGCTCGGTCCCTCACATGTACACTTCCGGTTTGTACACATTTCAGATTCAACCTTGCAACTTGCGCGTGGTGCTTTTAAAGCCCCTTTCACAATTGGCGCACGAGCACTTTAAACACTTTGCAACCGGACTTTTGTTTATTCGCACGAGCTCTCTCATACTTTGCACGAGCTCTCGCATACGTTGCACGAGCTGTCGCATTCGTTGCATGCGTTTTAGTGCTTGCATAAATGCTCCTCAAAATAGTACACATGCACACTATTCAGACACGACCGAATGCGATCCAAATCATCGCTGTCGGTCGCACGAACATAAGTACGAAAGTTTTACTACGTTTTGTGTATTCGCAAGAGGGATGCGCGATATTTGAAGGTCGTAAGATAAATCGAAGTTGTTAATGCGTGTATTGTGCGACCATGAGACTGTTGCTTAACATGTCTCGTGTTATCTTGCAACGTTTTACTATCATTGCACGACGTATCAGTCGTATGCCATGTTTTGCGACTAGTATATATATAAGCTTCTTTGTTTCAGACCACAATTCAACAATATACATATATTGCATGATGGTGAGGCAAATATGAAGATTTATTTCTCAAAGAAAAATCATATTTCCCTAGGGCATCGCCCGTGGGAAATAAGTTTCTCTGGGGGAATAAATCTTTATATTCCCTGAACATTAATGCAACAAACGAACAACATATGATAATACAAAAGACGTTGATTTCTAAAAATTGTTTGATTTCCTGTTACTCTCATTTTTCTTTCATAATTTCGAATCATAGATAGTTAAGTTGGTTGTGTGATCTATAGAAAATCATAATGATTAAATATGTTTGGTTTAAATATACTTGTCTACATCATGTGCTTATTTCGGATTTTTCATTCCTTTAAAATCGCACTGTCACGTGACTTTCTAGACCAATCAAATATAATAGAATAATCTATATTGAGGTATAATGATAAATGCTGCTGCATCTCTGTTTCTTCTTGGGCTGCATGTTATCTCGCTTTCAACTATGCCTATTGAATAGCGTCGGAAATGGGCGGTATATATACCCCCTCTTACTCGCACGTACCATGGAACGCATGATCGCACGTCTATAGTCGCATTGGAGCACGTTCAATCGTCTGATCACCTTCTCTCTCGCGCAATCCTATCGCATTATCCTTCAATAGTCGCATTTATTGTACAACAGTCGCATATAGACGCAAGATATTTCGCAAGATATAATGCGTTTACTTCGCACAACGTTCGCTTAGATCGTGCGAATTCAAAACGAATACTTTTTCAAATGCGATTATTTCGGCAACAGTTTATTCAACGAATATTCAGTCGCTTCTGCTCGTGCGCCAATTGTGAAAGAAGCTTTAAACACTGTGGCTACCTAACACGACATTGTTTTTATTTGACAAGCATGCTGTACCATGTTTTAGCCAATATCACCGGTAATCGTTAAATTATTAACAATTTTTCTAACCTCACTAACGGAGCATCCTGCAGATACCAAACCTACTGCCCTGCCATTTTTTTTAAAAATGATCTTTGCATGTTCAAAGCTATCAGAAATATTAAGGTTCTTTGACTACCACAATGGTGTAATAAGGACAGTCATTGCATTTTACCAGAGTGGAGTTTGATTTGAACAGACTCAGTTATAACGTAACATGATGTTTGAAAAAATTGTTTTTAGTGATGTAGATTGAAACTATGCTTGTATTGTATAACCAAACACAAAAAACTAATTGAAGTTGTTTTTATCAAAGAACATTACATTTGACAATAACATAAATTTGTAATACACAAACAAATATTCAAGCCATCTACTTATATATGCACAACCTATATAAATGTAAACTAAAATCTTTGGATATAAAGTTACTTCGGTCAAAGGATAATTGTGAATCATATATATTAAAATCACATACCTAGACACTTGGAAAGCCTTAATATGACAACACATTGATATTAACAATAATTATACACCTATGTTCGTTATCTAAAGCGTGAAAATTAAGAAGAATATATGGAACAATTCTTAAATAGCTTTCAGCGAAATTGAGCTATTCGCTTTTTAAAGCGTTTTTACCAAATTTAAACAAAAAATAAAGCAACAACAACAAAACAAACTCAAATAACATAGCAAATTTCAGCTAGATGACATGTGCTTGGAAACATTAAATACAATTTACAATACACACAGTTTTGTAGATTTAATGTTACCAGTATATTAGAAAAAGGATATTTATGTTTAGAATAACTCTTTAAAAAATCAAACTTTAGCAAAATGAATAAAAAATAGCAAATTTGTATCCTGTTATCTTTTCATTCACTACTAACGTGATCTCAAAATAACACTGAAGACAGTTTCAATTACTGAATTTATAACATGAAAATAAATCATTAGAAAATATTTACAAACTTCAATTCACTTTTATCCTCGCTTACACAATCACTCTCGTTCAAAAACTAAAAGCTCCAATTTAAACCCCCAAAATTAAATTCCCTTCTTAACAATTACTCTCTCTCTCTCTCTCTCTCTATCTCTCTCTCTCTCTCTCTCGAGAAAGAGAGAGAGCGCGCTAAATGATCCTACTAATAATGTCCATTTTTTCAAACACAATTAAACTGTAATGCTTATATTTAATATGTTGTAAAATGTTCAAAAGAACACTTGAAACAATGCAAGTCCTATTGCTATATGGTTCCACTTATCTCAATCATCGACATATAGATATGGATGTCTGTGCTGATGGTTCAATAATGACATTCACAACTCCAACCCATCACTATTTCTGGGGCTGTAGTCCTATAACTGGTTGTGGTGTGGCGTGACAGTGAAACAAAGTCCTATCAGATCCAGTCCTGTGCTACATCATGCTCATCGACAACTGTCACAACGCTACAGAGTCAACACTAATAAATCAACTGTATACGCACAGTATATAAATCCATGTAGGCAACAACCACATGCAACATTATTATATTACTATAGTATATAATATCTGATAGCTGTCTATATTAAATAAAATACATATGCATGGTAGCATGAAAACAAAGTTTAAACCAATATGGCCCCCATTTCCGGAAACCTACTTCAGCTCAACACATTTAATTCATTTGACCAAAAAATATATCCACAGTAGAAAAATACGTTTAAAAGGAGACGAAAAATACAAATACAAAGACGTTTAAAGTTGTCGATCGAAATAAGAATGGTTTATCTAAACTTTCTCTCCCCTGTCACACTGGAGTGAACAACACAGGTAAGGTTTGTGTTAGCATAGCTAAATTTAGAATTAGGTTAAAGTTTAACTTTATATACAAAAATAACAAGAATACATATCGAATGCACTGTATATTATTCACCACGGTCTGTTTTCCGTGCCGGTGTTATGAAGTAAGTCAAGCAGCTATGTACATAGGCATGCTAGTAGATAAACCGTGCGCCCCACTTGCAACACAACCGCACACCTGAGAAAATGGCTCGACTCTACTACGTCACACACGATCACGTTTTGTAGAATTGTGGGTTATAACCAGCCGAGTTCTGAATACAGTGCCGTTAAGAGTACCTGATTGTGATTGGTATAATCTCTACTTGTAACATACAATTAGTTCGCAGTAGAGCTATTTGGCTTCAAAGAAGAATTCGTATTATTTCTTTTCCATTGTTTCTTAAATAAAGAGAGAACATGATGGGATGTGAAGAAACTAATGAAAATAAAGACTCCTTGCAAGGAAGTTATCATGGATGTAATGAAGGAAAAAACCGATAGATGTAGGAAGGCGTCAATAATTGTGAAAACAAAAATACCTCCTGTAACTGAGAACAGCTTAAGAGAAATTATGATATACGATGTGTCCTCTTTAGACTTTTGAATCTGTTTTCGACAAATAATTGTACAAACAGTAGAAACATATAGAACGATGTTTACCAGGCAAGAAGTCGCAACAGGAATTATAAATGTTAGCAGATTTGAATAAGTGTCTTCTACGAAACAAACGGTCATTCCGTAACCAATATTGTTGTTTCTGTAAATGTTTGTCACAATCGACAATCCTACAAGTAACACTGGGACTGAATGAGTAAAAACAACATAATTATAGAATGTTTTCATGGAAAATCCTAGTTGCGATGTACTGAATAGCCCAAAAACTCGACACATATGTAAACAGCAGGTGAACTGACTGCAAGAAAGGGTTAGCCAAAAGTAATGAAGAAGAACTCCGAAGATTATGCAAGCTGATGTACCAACTTCCAGAAGATTTGAAATGGTAAAGACAAGTTGTGTAAAAAACAAAGATATCACGACATTCATCAGAATAAGACCAGGTAAGGTTTGCAATGTTCGAAATACCATGTAGGTCAAGAAAAGAAAGAATAGAAAAAACATGCTACAACAATTAAACACTATAGTCATCAGTGTAAGGTGTTGACTTAAAAGGTTTAAAAAAGGTTTACCTTCACAAACCCCTACCCTACCATTGAAATGCAAAACGAACTCGCCAATACCATATGATAATTTTGATGAAATATGAGTAATCTGAAATGTGGTGAAAACAAAATCTTTGCCAAAATTTGCAGATAGTATTTGGTGACGACAAAAGAGAAGGCTGGAGACGTGAATAATGTCTATTGCTGCGATTGTACTTTCATAATTTATTTGTGCGTGTTCCAAAAATCGATTGTATTCATCCAAAAACAATTTTTCTTTTACATTTAAGGCCCTTTCTATAGCATGTTTAGTTGTTACCAATTTGATCCCTTTTATCTCATAACTAGTGTGATTAAAAATAATACCAGAAAAGTGTAGAGACTTTGAAATTTTCGTAAAATTGTTCTCAACTACATTGCGAACATATGCATGAACATAGATTACTTCGATATGCAAGTAACATGAAAAATACGTGCTTTGGTCTTTAAACAAATCAATTGGAAGGAAGAAAAATGAAATGATGTCTTTTCCGAAATATGCTTGCATTTGTGATTTTGCCGAGTCCCGTAAAGCCAATGTCCATGTAGCCGGGTGATCTTCTGAGATCACGTTCACATCAACCAAAAAGGTCAATACATATTTTAGGTTCTCTGCAACAGGAAGGAGAAGTTCACAATTGGCGTCAATTAAGACCCTTCCCGGATAACATCCATAACTTAAGGACTGAAACAAAAAATATTTTTATGAATATAATGACTATCATATAGTGATTTTTTTTAAGATGTAAGAGAACAAAACAGATGATACCTCTGTTAACGGTCCTTTAATACGTTGATTTAATTGGAAAACTGTTGGGAGAAACAAGTCCCTGTAGTTTTCTTCTATTTTACTGTAGTCCTCTCCTTTCGGTATTTTGCACATCTCGGGCTGTGGCTGTGTTATTCTACCAAAACAGTTTGAACAATTCAAAGCACAAGATGCACAGTAAATATTTTTGTAAGGCGATACCAGTGGATGGTTTGTGACCACGGGAAGCAGATTGCACGCCTCTAAGTCTCTGGAATCATAGCATTGGTTGATCTGTACAGGAACTGGTCTTTCGAGCGCACAGTCAAAACAGAAGTCCCATTTTAAGCTTTGTATCCATGTAAAAGAACTCATGCTTGTATCTCTGCAGGCCCAATGGTTGTCGTTTTCTCTAGGTAAAGACGAAAGACATCGTGTTTTTTCATCATGTATTTTGTAGCATACCGGTATTTGACGCAAATCTAAAGCAATATTACAGTGTAATGTCATTGCTATTTCAAGAATTTGATAAAAGTTTGTCGTGTAGTAATACGGTAATATTGAACTACATACAATTATAAAAGGAACAATATGGTAGTCCTCCATGAATATCTGACCGTTTCTTTCTGTAAATTTACTATTACAAAGGAAACAAAACACATTTTTAAATGTTACATTTTTGGATTGAACAGGGATTGATTGGAAAGGGCCGGTGTTTGTTATGCAAAGGAGTCGAATGTTAGAGTGTAAATCTTCAGAATGGAAAGATGTAGAATTAAGACAGTCGCTGACAACCATAGGTTCTGATTCAGTTTTTATCCCCTCGGCAAAATTTTCAAGACAGCTAACCGGATAGGTAAAAGCTGTGTCGAGACAACAATCACATTGCCCCTCAAAAATACACGACAACTCGTTATTGCACTCCATAGGGGGATGATTTTGAATATATATCGGAAGAATGTCCCTGTTGTAAATCCTATCCGGAAACACAGCGGCTAATTTGAAAACGATATCCGTAATGTTGTGTGGAGATTTGCTTCTATGTTTTTGTTCCACGTCAATCAAACTGACATTATTAATTTGTTCCATTATAATATCTAGGTTAAACGTTATGTTATCAAAAAAATAATGATGTTCCCAGATAAAAGTTTTTCTAGACAATTCATGAACAGAAAAAGTGAAACTTTCTGTAGAGTGCCACATCGAAGAAGAATCCATATCATTGAAATTTCTCGTAAAGTCTCTGTTCGTACTGCATATATAACAATAAATATTTTTGAAAGGATATGTGACAATGGTCGATGGGTTCTTCATGCAAGCATTTTGAATTGAAAGAAAACTTCCTGAATCATTAAAGTTTGCATTACATGTGTCAATAATTTTCTCTTTAAATGAATGATACTTAAAATACTCGTAAAAATCGCAAACATAACAGAATATATTTCTGTAACCTCCATACGGTCTAACATATGCAGCACTACATGCTCGCTGAATGTCCGGATCTAAATAACTTGGGCATGAGACCTGTTTGTACTTTCTAGAATATTCGGAGTAAATATGTGGCAAAATACTTTCAGGAGGGACAAATTGAACAGAGACGTGATGCGTTATTTTTGAAAAATTAAAGAGAGATTGAAAGGAAGATATCATATTTATCAGAGAGATATGGAGACCATTTGTGGGTCTCGAACTTAAATGCCATCGAACAAGATCTGATTCGTCTTCACCATGACAAAGGGCACACATCTGATTAATGTACGTGTAGTTTGACCTGATAGACGTCACTGGAAATAACCTTTTAAGGTTTTCATAAGAGAATGTTTCACACAACTCTTTGCTTGTCTTGAGGGTTCCCGACGGACATTCTGTTATTATGGAGTACTGTGTATCATAAAAATCTTCATCTGTCATTGACCGATAAAGAAATGGTGTGATGAAAACTTCGTGTCTTTTTCTTTTCATCATGAAAAAGGCATCGGGGCAGCATGTCTTGTTTTTAGTACATTCTTCATCGCAAGAACATGGCGGACATTTGGTATGCCAATGGTTGACCGTGTATCCCACCATCCCTGGCCATTTGTTACAGAGATATTCCTCGCCGCACATGTTCATATATATCAGCATCAGATTGGTGATGTTTAAGTCAGATCCTTTTACGGCAGATATGTAGAGATTTAAAAATATCATGCATATTGCTATTGCTGGTGCCATAGTGAACTGCATCTAAAACGCAATCAAGAGATACGTTACAATTAGATAAATGAGCAAACATGTATCATTTACAAACTTGATTCGATGAGTTATTGTCATATGTGTCGTAAAAAAGACACGGGTTTGTGAAGGTTATTTGTCATCAGTGTTTCGCGTTCAACTTTTTCTTAGAAGAAGGGTTATTTTTAAAGGACTATGAAACCTAAAATTTTAGCAAACAACTAAAAGATCATAATATAGTGCTGACCTGATATTGAAAAGGTGCAAGACTGTGATAGAAACTAATTTTGCCATATTTGTAAACTTTTAAAATAAGTTTTATGTTTATATGTTTTTATAGATAAACTAAAACAAGGTTGCTAGTATACACGTTTTATTTATTCTTTTTTAAATCACAAAGCCCTGTCAGTCTGCTAAGTTTAGATCGATCGAATTAATTAACTTAGCTAAAACTGCGAAAACGAAAACGCACATTTACATGCATGTACGTTTTGTCTCGTATTGCGGTGAAAGTTGAAAAAGCATTGTTGATTTTCTACCATTGCACATTTCATAATATTGACAACAATGTTCTAAAGAGAATCGTCCTAGAATGTTACATTTCTTTTCCATATTGTGTAGTGTTACTTTCATTTGGAAGCATTGTTGATGGAAATTTTGTCTTTTTGTCAGTTGTTTTACATCCTTCTAAGTTTAATGGTATATATCATACAATAATTTGATCAGCAACTAGTTCATGTTAATTAATTAGTATTACTTCTAGAATCCTATTGTTAATTGCATAAAATAAATATTGTTTATTATTTATCGGACCCCCACAACTTCATCAATTTTATTTGAAATACTACTTGTTTACAACAACAAAACACAAAATTCTTGCAGCATTTTTCATGTACCTTAGGGCATATTTGCTAAATTCATTTTTCATAATATCCGGGGTGTGTTACACTTCTGCCTTTTTGTACACACTGACAGAGGAAAGGCTGGTCAAGCCAAATAAATGTCAATTTTCTTACTTTATAACACACTTTGAAAAACAAAATACCAATGTCTGTGTTATGCTGACTATATTCTAACTTATATTCATCTAAATCGTTGGTATCTTTATTAAATGAGTCTTTTTTCGGCATTGTTTACACTGCATTCCGATGATTGTTCTCAGACTTTGATCATCTCTATTAAACATGCCTGTAATGTCATCTATGATAATTGCACGTAATATAACAAATCAAAGTTATTTTTAGTTAGAAAAGTTTCTAGTGACATTAAACGCCTGTATTTTTTATAGTTTAAACTAGAGATAAAGTTAGAATTGACATGTTCCTGAGTAAAATATGATATCATGTTGATCAGACAAATTTCTGTGATCGTACATATGAGGCATCCGGCACATTTTACTATTTGTGCACGCGTTGTGCCTTGCATTACTTTAATTACTATACACAATGACAGCTTCATATAAATCGTTAATTCTATGTAGAGTGCTAAAGACGTAATTATAATGCGTTTGCCGTGAGAGTAAAACATTTATACAGTTACACAAAAAATGAATTTAAGGTCAGATGACACGTTCCTCAATTTTATATAACAATTTTCAGGAATTTGTTAATGGTTTACTACTACTCTGACAAGCTTTCTTGCAAAAAAAAATAGGATACCTTACCAGGCTTTTTTTTCAAAATACTATAGAATGCAATTTCCTATAAAACCTTCTTGAAAATACACTTGAATTGCTGATATAAAAAAAAATAATACAGCACAGCGAAATTCACTATATTGGGCCGGGCTTTGAACTCACAACCACTAGAACCTACGCTCCTGACAGAGAGCAGCCACGGCTCTAACCACTCGGCCATATAGGCATACATCCATTTTAAATATTTTTATACAAATAATAATTGTAATTGGAACTCTTTATTAAGAGAAGATACAAAAAAGATGCTCGAGGATTGTGTCGTCTGACCTTTAATCAGGTATATTTTTTTTTACATGCGTAAGAATATTATTCGAAAGTACAATTCGCCACCTAATAAAAGTACAGTTTATTTATTCTTTGCTATTTCCGAAATCAACAAAAAGTTGCGAAATTTCTTACAAGTATACATCATGATTGCATGTACTGAAATACTTTTGCATTGAATTTACAGAGCAAACGAATGCTATCACATGCCGATCATTCCTTTAAAAGAAATACTTGTTACTCATCCGATCGCCGAGAGTTGTCTTATCATACCCGCGTTGTTTTAAACAATTTTCAATTCATCGCTAAGTATATAAACAATACAGTGCATTTTTGGATTATTCGAAAATATATATCAGTATTATGTTTTTATACTACTTAATGTAACAGCAACTTACCTTAATCAATCATGTATTACATCAAAAGACAGAAGAATGTTCTAAAATAATATCTGACGTTTTGTATTTATAAGGCAAAAATTTACTGCGATTTAATTTTAATCCGAATTCTATGAACACACTAACAGATACATTGATCAGATTACCGGAATATTGATATACTAGATTAATTGGTTTTCTTGATGAGGTGTCTTAATTACAAAAACAGTCGTCTCTGCTTTCGGAAATGAGTTACGTCAAGTTTATTAGGTGTCGTAGTGAACATGTACTGAATAAAAGACATCATTGTGTCGTTGGTGATTTAAATGCTAAATCAATACTTTTTCACTTTCATAAGTAAAAGTATCCCCTTCTATTATAACACAGAAAAAAAATAGAAACGCACTTTTTATTTTATTTTTTTCAGCATTGATGCAGTGATTAATTAAAATTCGTTTTACTACTGCTGAATATATTTTTAGTATAAGTAAGGATACCTTAACGAAATCAAATATTCTAACAATGAGACATGTCTTAGCTAAGTCCTGTTTTCTACTATTTGGTATAGATCTTGCAGGCAAACCGAATGCAAACTAAGGATTTTTTTTCGTGTTGTTATACATCACAACTAGTTTTTGTCGTACATGTATACTGCCTATGATAAACAGACAGTGAGAAGTCAGGACAAAGTTTTAAACTGAATTTAGCATGAAAACGCTGTAAAATTAAAATTTCCATCACAGACGCTATTCTAGAATGGCGTAAAACAGCTTTCTTATAGTGTTATTTACATTATTCAACCAATCTAAAATTTGCTGTGGAAATGAACCATAAAAATTAAAAATCAAATTAAATTATGATTTTGTTGAATTTAGAAAGCCATTACTTATATTTTGATAAAGATTAAATCTGAAATTTACATGGAAAAGTATTAGCATTCAACGATTTTATATAAACACAATTTCTATATCCATCTTTTCTTAGGTATCATAATTCAATGAAGACATTTTAAGAATAAATGTAACAAGTTGCATTTTTACAATTCACTCACGACATATAGATTTACATTTGTATTGTGAAACATGCAACAAGGAGATGTACAAACATTATGATTCTTTTTTATAAATCCATGACAAAAGCCATTTCAGCAGAAACATTTCCTTCTTTGATAATAATTTAAGAATGCTAATCTGGATTTTAGATAGAATATTGTAATAGCATTTTTTCGTAGCGTCATCAGTTCGAAACAACATGTACAGTAAAACTCGGTTATAGCGAAGTCCTAGGGACCAATGGCTTTACTTCGTTATATCCGTAATTCTTTATATCCGTATAACGAATTCGTAATAATAACTATAGAGAATTCACTATATATACATGTTTTCTTTCACTAGACTATTATTTTTGTTAATTGGGACTTAAGATAAAAATACATTACTTTGATACCTTTTATAATCGGATTGTGGATTGAAAAATATTTATGAAAATAAATTCATTCAAACTATTATGTAAGATGGTAGTGCAAACTTTTATAACTGTAAAGAAATTCGTTATAAAGGTGTTAAATTTCGTTATTATTCACCTCTATGGGATTCAAAATGAGTTCGCTATATCCGTAAATTCGTTACATCCGAATTCGTTATATCCGTAACATTTTGCTAAGATTTGTTAAGAATTTTACCGGGGACTAATGAAAAACTTCGCTTTATCCAAGAATTCGCTATATCCGTGTTCGTACTAAACGAGTTTTACTGTAATTGAAATTATCATTTCCTGTCTAAAAGATGAATAAGATACATCAGATGATGCTGCACTGTTCAGATTTTGAAGGATTATTTTCAGCCTTAATAAAGATAATAACATTTTGTAAAAATAGCTTCTGAAATATTGCATACACCGTTAGGCAAATTGCACTCCCTATAATTTCTTGCTGCCCTAATGGTTTTTTTATTTCTGCATAGTACTTAATAATCCCTTTTCGTTAGACGTTTATCGAAGCATGCTTTTTACAAGATACATTTTATACTTGTCTTTATAAATACAAGATCATGTTTAGCTTTTTATAACAATAATTACTTTAGTCGTGTATGTATTTTTTTTTTCATCAGAAAGACACATGTCTTTACGTCTCCTGTTTTCATATCGCGATAAGAAATGGGTCGGTCTGGTGCAATTTGTATATAACCGATACAATATCTTAGGCATCGTAAATGCAAACCACTATCCATACTATTGTTACAATTATATTGACTGTTATGTACTGCCGTTTTATGCTATGCATAATAAAAAAGTAACCGTGACGGTTGTTTTTTTTTTAGGTTTGTTCCTAGCCATGCATACAACTCGGAGGAAGGCAAATCGTAATTTATCTTAAAAGATTTATTCGATGATTGATACAGGTAAACAGAAAATCACCAATACACTAACAAGCGTTCCGGAGTTATCATCCTTTAGAATGAGACTGGATTGGCCTTTTCAACCTTGGTCTGAAAACAAAATGCAGCTGAAGTTTTTTTTTTTTCATTTATAAATAAAGTTCGTACTAAAACGTGTTTAAATGACATGGAACAGTTTACACGCAATGTAATGTTTAGTAAGCAACTTGAAGAAACAGATTTAATTACGTTGATATTAAACGTAAGGAACAGCGTAATATATAAACTGCTATACTGAATGTATGTTGTAACAATAAAATAGGACATTAAATTATTAAATTAATGTTCTACGTATTGTGGTACACGTTAACATTGAATTAGTTTTGGTTAAACGAGGTCTTCGTACTGAAAATTAGACAAAGATTTCAATTAGTGTCTTTTTAATGCAATCATTTTTATAGCCATATTTATTGAAAATGCATCTTCTGAAAACATTCGATGCATAGCCTTGTGGTAACGCGGGGGTATTTTTTTTATTTTGTGGTCGCTGGATCCAATCCTCCAAGTACTAAATATTTTTTCCACCAAATTGAAAAATAAAATGAATTGAAAGATTAAGTTACATGTATCTTATCTTCTGAGTTTATTTTAAGGTCGGTAGCGGGTTTAGCATTTTGTGCCTTCTGCGCAGGGTATTGCGCATTACTGTCGTAAAACGCAAATGTAAAGTAAAATGTTCAAATATACTGGTTATCATGTAACGTTTTTATGTTAAAAAAATGACTTATCAAAAAATTGTATTTAGTGAAAAGAATCGTTAGAATAATGTCAGAAGTATTTTAATGATCTCGCCGCTTCTTCCAAATCGACGTTATTGTCGTTGGAATCAACGTCTTACGATGACGTCAGTTGATACTATGACGTAACAATTGACAAAAATAAACGTCGTGCACTTTCTATTGCAGCGTCAATAATTTTAAAAAATCAAAACTATAAATTGCAAAAAAAACATATACGCGATCCTTCTACGTTCTGTGTGAGTGGAAAGGTATTTTTCTTCTACTACAAACAAATTGAATTTGATTTGTAAACATCTTTTTTATTTTTTTATACATTTCTATATATAAAATGGCTGGCACGGCACGTTTATAGAATCAAACTATGAGGGCGGATAGCATAAAAACCATCCGGTCAATTTCGTTTTAATTTGGCAAAAAGTTTACTTATCCGTTAACCTTTCATCGCTGAAAATTAAAAGAAAATCGTATGTTTGTATTTTTTTAAATATGAAATTGAAAATGAAAATCCTCATGTTCCTATATAATCGTATATAGAATGTCGGTGATGAATCGGATATACGACCAAAATTTAAGCGCGGCAAACAGATAAACTATCCGGTTAATTTACTTTATATTTTGCACATAGTTTTCTCATAAGTTGACATTTCACTGTAACAAATTTAAAAGAAATCGTATGTTTGAAATATTCTCCCCCGAGACTCCTTAAATTTTCCTTTTTTAATTCGGTCTGAATATTAGGGCACTCAGTATAAACAGTTCTATTCTTTAACACTATACATGTACTCTATTAACACTTAGATCCAAATAAATGCAGTTTGTTTGAATCTATAACGGTTCAGAATATCAACTAATATTATACACAGACTTTATCGATTTTATGACAAATTAGTTGCTACAGATACCATTATAAAATCAGTACAATGTAACTAGATTCCAAAAATCATATTACGACAGCTAAGTACCTTAATCTATCGAAATAATCGGAACACGCGATTTACCTCTTTACAATAATTTACGTTTTACGAACTTTATGTACTTCCCCGAAAAATGGTGCTATTAATATGAGTGACTATATGCTTATGCGCAGATAAAAATGCAAATAACAAAAGACAGCTCCATATAAAATTAATATTCACTACACAAAGGGTTCTAGTTAATGTAAAGGACCTCCTAGATTAAATTAAATTGAAGCTATAAATCATTTGAGACCAGGATGCTTTTTTCTAATTTGATTGTTTTTTATGATCAGCCTTTTTTTTAAACCAACATCTTGTTTGGTCCAATCTAGATTTTATTAATCAGGAAATCATTTGTCTTGAAAACAGGATATCGACAATATTTATTATGAACAAAATGACTCATTGATTATGATATTGCAGCTACATTTTAATTCATCTGTGTCTACGAAGTACAGAAATTTAGGTTTTTTTTATATAGAATTATAAGCTAACTTCGGCCTTGTATTCAGCATATATATACCTTTTCTGAAACCATTTAATCATATACTGTATCATTTGACAGTTTATGCCTTTAAAATCAGTAAAGTTAATACATATTCGTGTTTTAAAAGTTAAGATACTAGTCATTTTTACATCAAATTTGCGTTTGCTTCACAAAGGGAGATGACTCTTGGCATGAACACAATTTCTAAAAACAACTAACCACTTATGTCTCAAAACATAATAATCTAAAGTTAGTCGAGACATTCCATCATCTATTAATTATCGATTTACTAATACTATGATGATGATGATGATGATGATGATGATGATGATGATTATTATTATTATTATAGTAAATATATCATTGTCATCATATTATCCCCTTTTTTTTTGCTTGTCGAGATTGTTTGGATGAGTCTCCCCATCTAATCTGTTCATTAATCATTTTTGTTTACAAATTAAAGTCTTAGGTTTACAACCAATCTGTTGTGGTATGAAAATGTATGAAATTAAGACACGCTAGGTTATGCATTATTATCCATATGCATGCATATTTTTAATCAAAGTTGTCATATTCGAAGTATTTGCACGATGGTTAACTCGCTCTACACTTTCCGCCATGATGTCAATAGGTCAACATCATGTTTTCTGTTCACCCTGTTCTGGAAGATTCTTTCCATAATACTAAAATCGCATCAATTGTTTCATTTTATTTATTAACTTTTTGTATTAATCGAAGTCCAATCTCAGGATCTGCCTGCGATGCATGATAAAATTGTCCTACACGTTTCGTTAATTAGTCAATCCGCGTTCTTGGTTACCCCGTTCTATCCCAATATCTCACCAGAGGTCGTGCTTCGCAAGCGAATGAGTATCAAAACTAAAATCGCCCACTAAAGAAACGAATTGACTCATTTTATTTATTCAACATTTTTCAAATCTTAACTTGTATGTTTTCTCTAAATAGGCTCACAGTAAATATATTCACTATTTACGTAATCATTTAATATCATCTCATTGCAGTTATATATTTTGATCGAGGCTATTCATGACTTTGATCCGCCAAAGCGTGTCCACCACCTTCCTCTCATTTTTGCTATTTCGGGCTTGTTTATCGAAAATGAAAGTAGGTTTTTTTTTATTAATTTCACAATAACAACTATTTAGTTAAAATTCAATTATACCTTACGGACATCATCACACATGTGTTGAAATACCAAAGGTATAAGCAAGTACTCTGATGCAGGCTTGTTGTAGTTGATTTGCAAAATGCCTTAAAGAGGCAAGGTCACAATTTTGGTCAAATTTTATTTTTCTGTTTTTATTATTTATAATGCTTAAGAAATGCATATCTAATGATCCAATGAAATTTGGGTGCCAGTAGATGAGTTTTAAGCAAGACACAGGGCTCACAATTCTTCGTCTTGTTAACAAGGCTCGTGCCCTGTTTTTGTTTACATAGGTTCAATATACCAGTAAAAAATCTTTTTTAAGCTGATTGTTCTATCTTCTTATTCATTTTAAGCATTACTAAACAGTTACTAACGATTAACACATTCATTTGAGGTCTCAAACTTGAATTTTCACTTCAACATTCAAATTGTAAACAAAGGCTTTGTTTACATAGCGAAGAATTGTAAGCTCTGTAACTCGCTTATAACTCAACAAATGACAATCAAATTTTGGTTGCCTATTAAAAATGCCTTACTGAACCATTGTAAACATTAAAATCGAAAAAATAATTTTTGACCAAAATCGTGACCATGCCCCTTTAATTTATATGTAAAGATGTAATAAATAGAATAATAATAATAGATTTCATATTTGATTTGTTTACCTCCAAGGTCGGTTTAAGAACATAATTTGGAAAAAGTTAAAGATTATAAAAACAAGTCAAAAAAAGACAAATGAAGAAGACATACTGTACAAATTAGACACATTACAATATTGTTAAAATCACTAATTAGTCAACATTATGCAGAACCACAAAAAATGCATTTGGGTCAATCTTTCATTTAGATATTACATAGAACTTCTTTCTGCTTGAATTTCATGATCTGATATTTCTCAGGAAGAAAAGAACAGATTATCAACAGTGTTATGAATACAGAAACCATTGAAAGTAAAATTATTCCTATCCTCGCTGACTTTATTGTCGTTGTAGATTCCGATTTAATTTCAGTATCTTTATGTCCATCTTCCGTATTTGGATTCTCTTTGTTCACCATCAAAACGTGAATATTTCTTGTTGTCTCGATGTCAGTTGATAAAGTTGATCTTACTGATCTGGAAGTATTGTCCATATTTTTTCATAAATAGCAAAATTATGAATATAAAACCATTGCTTTTTTCGTATAATCCTTATTTTTTCTGTGTTTAATGATGATAAGTAACAATGTAGTATCATACCTATGTTTAATAGTTGATACCTCAATGGAAAAATCTAAAAAAGGATTTGATATTAGTTGTTATAAATAGCTTTCAAAGTCTTAAGGAAGCTTGAAGGTCGTTTAAACTATACCAATCTCCTAAAAAGATGAGCTTTGTACAACGATATAAGAAAAATAATTGTAAAGCTTAGTTATTTAGATTTTTTTCTTTACAAACTGTATGTATATGGCCAACAATATCATATGTCAAAGTTAAAGGCAGATTTAATAGCAATTTGCTGATCATCGAGCCTCCTTAAATCTGGAAAAAAATCCCATAAACATGTATAAATGAAAGTGTGTTTAAAACAATATTGATTGTACCTTACGTTCATTCACTTTGCTTTATCATTTTATATTTTTTGTTTTATTAGCATTCCATGCAGTAAAGACTATTTTCTTCATTTTTTAACAATGGTCGCATGTTTTATGGTAGTTTTTCTTTAGAGAACAATACAAAAGTGCAAAAAAAAACAACAAAAAAACATATAAAACAACCACATACATATGTGTGCATAAAGTGATTGTTTTTAATTTCGTAAAAGTACTTTTTTTTTTCAAATGCAACATGATTATGTTTAAATGCCAAATTATAGCTGTGTTATTGAGAATTATGAGTAATATTGAATCGAGATTCGGGAATAAAGACTGAAAAAAAATCTTTTATGTGAATTTAAGTTTAGTTACAGGTACCACTCTATATATTTCTGATAACAATAATATATCAACACAAGAGTTATGTCTACAGACATTCACCTATAAACACTCTAAAACTTCCGCTCTCATTGTAGTCCCTTTTAATCACCCGTTCCTTTTTCGATTACCAAACAAGGATATATTTAAGATTGCAAAAATAGTACCATTTATAATCAGCATTGTTAATCTCATTAGTTTTAATTTTGTCCCGTATTTTTAAAGGCTTCAATTTATTTGGAAATAGAATTCAGGAAATAATATAGTTTTTTCACACTCAGGATTCTGTTTAAAATTTCACAGTAATCATAACCTAAAACTATTGATAATTTAAACAAACGGTTTTTGTTTTTTTTTCAAGAGAAAAATGCAAAATTGCATCTGTTTATTTTAAGTTGTGCAAGTTAAGGGTAGGAAAGCATACATTGCTATTTTTGAACATTGTTTAAAAACGAGATATTCTTTACTTTTTGGTCTGAGCATTGTGTTTCCATGTAAAACAACTTGCATTCATTTCAGAAATGAATAATTGTACATTCCTTCAACTTTGGCTCGATTCGTCATTACATTACATATATCTAATTACATTAATGTTATGATGTGTGGACGTTCTTACTCATTTTTATCTGAAAAAATATAGACGCCTTAATTCCTGATTTATGCATGCATACTTATGCAAATTAGACAAATTGCAAAATATTTTACACACTTTACTCTCTCCCAAGATATCCTCAATTCACATTTTTCTTAATTTTTCGATGGTTTCAAATAGCTCAGGGTTCAAACGATGTCTAAAAAGTAAAAAGAAGTGCAAACGTTTTCTTCCATATTTCTCAGTTTTAACGCCCTGTTAAATGTAGCTAAGCAGGTTTCAATACAAGACCCAAAAACGCGATATCTACGGGGATTTTGTATTGCAGTTATTCCGTATGATTACGTTGAAATACTGTGCCAGGTATTTAGAGTGATTTCCGAATAAAGAAAAGATGTAAACTTTCCCCATTGTAAATCCCCGTAAATCTATTTTCGATCCTGTGATAAGTTTTGACTGAAAAGTGATATGTCAATGAAGATATCTCAAACATTTCCCTTTCATCGATTTTAATTGCACTTCTTCACATGTGTGTATATTTTTATTAAAAATCGACTAAATGTGCTGCATATATATCTTTAGATAGATTAATGTGGTAAATTTGCATATGTAATAATATATAACATAATTCGGCCATAAAAACATCCAAGTCAAACCAAATAATAAACATACATTTTGAGGATCACAATTTTAACATAAAACTTCGTAAACAAAAAAAAGGCATCTATATTTTACGTTAGTTCTATCAATTAAGTAATACGTAAAAGCAAACATGTACCTCCAGAAACTTGAGTACATCCGTAAACATGGTGACAGTGGTGCTCGCTACAGTCGCATTTTGATAAACAATTGAATCCATAACTTAGATGCGGACATTTTGTGTTGCAGTTTATTCCAAAATATCCAGGATCACAAGCTGGAAATTTTGAAAAAAGAGATAATTAAAAACTTTATTGACAATTCCTAGCTAATGCTAAAATAATTTACACTTACAAATGCAATTCTGATCTGCCGAACTCCACTTGTGATTAACTAGGCAAAGTGTGTGATTTTTCCTGAAAGAAATGCCATCATTTTGTTAGCAAAAGCTTAAAAGTCAAGAAGAGATTGGAATTCAATTGAAATTTTTCTAAATACTTAGAGATTTATATCTTCATTCTAGTCCGATTCATATACCCAATTATTGAAAAGCGTGTTACTATTTATAGAATAATTGAACACTCTAAAACAATTTCGTCGTGTTAAATAACGTCACTATTCTGCTTGTTATAATAATTGTCTTTAAGTAATGAAGTAACATGACATGTAACATGTAACATCTGAAAAGCATATCCATAATTATAAAAAAAGTATCTACCTTTCGTTTGTTGTTAGAATATTAGAATCATTGGTTTGCTCAGTTATTAATTTGCAGCCGTTCACATGATTGCAGTCTTCGATTTCACAATTGCATTTCTTTATACAGTTCCGTCCATAATATGGGAACGGACATTCTTTTTCACAGTTTTTACCAAGATATCCGCTAAGACAGGCTGAAAATACACGTGGAAAAGCTAAGTATTCATCATAACGAGTTTTTGATTTGATTTTCAACTTTAAAATTAAAAAAAAACTTTGAACTTTGAAATTAAATAGTTGTTATTTATGAATGTACTCACGTATACATTGCTTGATTGTTTGATTCCACTTATACCCTGGAGTACACTCGTCTGAATTATTTCTAAAACATTGAATAAATGTGGATGTTAAGAAAATTGTTTTTTACTAATAAGTAAACGATTTAAACGAAAAAAAGATTTACTTACGCAACACCGAAACTCCGACACCCGTAATGAAAAATCATGCAAATCCATATTATTGGAAAGATGGTTATTTTTACATTATTTTTCATTTTTATCAACACTAAATATATTTGGCAGTTATTGCTGAATGTGTGCAATAGTTCAAATTAGGTTGTTTAGAATAAAAAGTTGAATCTACTTCCTTGCACTGACACGTACACAAAATAGCATCATTGCTTTTCTGCTGTTTAAATATGTTTAAGGAAATTAATTATAATAAGCCAGATGTTTGCCAGATGATTATCCCGTTATAAGTTTGACCAAGTCAATAAAGAGCCCTAAAGTAGTCAACAATAACTGCATGAGTTAACACAAATGATTTTTGACTCATCTGATTGCATGTAAAGAAATAAATGCATTCAATTGCAAATAAAACTGCAATTGACAAAAATCTCTTTAATAGTTCCATTGAATACAGTTTTCCGAATTAATGTATACATTATGTGATCTATTCGATCTGAGTCTTCACCATTTATAAAACTAACATATTACACTTTCACTATTTGCTATCCTCGGCATGAATGTGATTGTGATGCTATCATGACACGTGATAAATAGGCCTTTTACATTAATTTGCCTAAGACCAAGTTTAGAAAGAAATACAATTTGAAAAAAGCTAAAAATGTTAACATTGTCATAACAGACAAAAAAGGATGGATACCAGACCAACGCATCTGGAAAATATTATTAGAATCGCTAATTAGTAATATAACATCCTTTTCATTACAAGCAAAATGTTACACTGTGCATTTAATATTAAAAAAATCTTGCCCCTCTCCATATCTCGTGCTCTGATATTTCTCAAGAAGATAACTTATTCCATGTGATATTACGGAACTCGAACAATTACTTGAATTTATTTTTACAAAATATTTGAATAATAAAAATTGTCAAAATTTCGTATTTATGCTATGTATTTGAATTTAACTCATCTTATAAAAGCATACAGAAGTAAACATGTCATTTTCTTAATCATTAATCTTTTTAAACAGATTGCATTTGCCCAAAAGGATTTACCTTTCACAAGTTATTGCATGTATAATTTTCCACAGCGGTTTGTGTTATTGCAGTCCTTGACGTCACAGAGGCATTCCATAGACAATTCCGTCCATAATATGAAAACAAACGCTTCATAGTTTTTTTTTTCTTTTTTTATCCTCTGACACTTGCTATAAAAATACACATTCATTTGGTGTCCAAGAAATATATGATATTGACTTGTCTTTCATATTCTTTTAGCCTGTGCTATACGCGTGGCATTTTGAGTTCAAACTTTTGTTTTTATTAGCTGTTTATGAACATTTATGAAATTAAAGAGTGTATTTTAAAACATGGTACCGCTTCACGATGAATACTGTTATAATAATGAAGTATGAACTATTTAATTTCAGCAATTTTATCATTCAAAAACAATTGAGATTTAAAGGAAACATTTTTACACCTTTTAACAGGTAAATACCTGTACTATCCCCATATATGAGATTCATTCATTATTTGTTTTTGAATTCTTTGAAAAACTAGAGTTACCAGAATCGAGGTTCAGTATTAGGCGGATGTAAAAACCGATTTAAAATAAAAATGACATGAATTGTGTGTGATACATATTCAAAATTTAAAAATATTCATTGTCCGCTACTACACTGTATAAATGTTATATGCCTTAATTCCAAAACACTGACACTCTAGGGATAACAATGATATAACAATGTAAAACAGATGTATTCAACGTCTCAAAACCTAAAAAGTTAATGAAAAAAAACCACACACACACACACACTATATAAATGTATTCTGAAATTAACTGGTATCCGTATCATCAAACCACGGTACGTACATCTAGAAAATAAAATATGACGTAGGTACGCATATCATGGAGTTTTTTATTGATGGAAGAAATATCAGTTAATATGCGGTTTTGGTTAACGTTATGAGCGGTTACATATGATGACTTGGTAGCCCTTTAAAACGTTATGAGCGGTTACATATGATGACTTGGTAGCCCTTTAAAACGTGTTCTATCCGCTAATACGACCTGAATAAACAAATTTAGCAGTGTTAATTTCCAAACCTGCAGAGTTTATATGCGTACTACAGAGTACGTACATGTACAACAGCGATTGAATATAAGAGTACGTGCTGTCTCTTTAATGTAACTGTTTTTGATTTCTTTTTTTGCGAACAGCGCTATTATTACGTAGAACTGTTCGTGCAAGAACTTTTGCACGTGATCGATTGTTGCATCGGAACTCCGAGACTCGGTTTACATTCATTTGGAATACCATGTACTTTATTTCAAATATAACTTGTTGATTTTTTCATTCCTTTTTAAGTTTTTGTTAGGCGTTAATTTGAGACAATAAAACAAATAGTGCTCTTCTCTGAATTCGTCATACAATTTGTACAAACATTTGTATTATAATTTTATGTGTAACAATAAAAACCAAATACAAGATACGGTTGAGAATGTTGTATTTCAGTAGAAAGCCGATATGAATCCTACTAAAACTACACCATAATTATTTCAAGCAAAAACTTGAATCGAGAATGTATTGTAACTCCATATTGTCCCAAAAAATATCTTTGCAAGTACATGTGCTCTCAAAAATATGCAAACTAGCTTTCTTTTTGTTTTCTAATACTTACATTACTTTGTAGCGTTTGAAAATATTGCTGAGTATCTAAAAGTGATTAAATGGTGTTTAGATGATAATTGACGCATATTGCGTAGGCTATCAATTGAATACGGAAGACGTCCCTGCTCTGACACGTACACTGATTGGCATTATCATACATTTATAAGGAAGTCGATCCTAATAGTCTACATACGTCTTTCAAAATGCAATTTTAGGAAAATTTAATTGCATGTTTAAAACTGAAATGTATCTAAATGTAAATTCAAACGCAATTGAAATGACAATGGTCTGCAAACCTGTCCCTCTAGAATAAACTTTACTATTTATCAACTGCATACCTACGTTTATTTTGTACAGTCACATGATATTTAAAGAAATAATAAAGTTAAGAGGGGAACAAAAGTAAAACAAAATTAAAAGGACCTACATGTATACACGATTTCAGATCAAAATTATGCTTTTTGAATCTTTATCCATAAAATGATTTACTAATGCATATAGAAAGAAATAAGCAAAAGTTTAACGTTAGAAGTAAAGATACGAGCGATATAAATGTATAGAATAAAGAAATCATTGTTATGCAAACAAAGCTCGAGTGCTTATTTTCATCATTTGGTAGAAAAAATATCATGACAATTCTTAATTTTAGTTTCAATATTATTTGGTTTTAAGCCAAGTTTATGGAGATATTACTTTCAACGTAATATGCTTTATTGTTGACAGAACAATTAGTTTGACCGTGCGCCGTGACCTCATTTTTGCAGGATTAGATTATAAATAAATCTTAGAAATAAAGGGATGTATTAACTTTTTTTTATTTCAAATTGTTGAAAACAATTTTTGATATATGTCTTCTAAATTTTGTAGATATATGACGTTAAATAAAATAGCTAAGGACCCTTGTACAACCTGCTCGTAAGTAATATGAAAGTGCAATGGGAATCGATATTCCGATTCTTTTAGAATAAGCAAAATTCAACAAAACTTTTTTTTTCTAGACTTTTGAGGGTTTTACTGGATGCAAAAAAATACAGTTGCATTCTGTTAGATATTCTACAATATTATTATACAGAAACAGGGATATGATTTTTTCTTCCAACAACCGTAGCTTTTCAAGACTTTACCATAGAGCTATGTTAACATTTTAAATGTGTTAGCATCACCGGTTGATATGGTTTTATGCAAATGTAGGTTCACAACGAATTACTTTTGATTTCAGTACTGTCTATAGATATAATTGAACGCCTCGTGTGATGAATATCTTAGGATATAGTACTTAAATAAATGAAACGTAGTTCAAAACTCAACAGATTATGTATCACAATGCATTAATTCATTTATTTTCTTCTTTTTTTAGTTATGATTTTGGTTTTTTAAAGGTAAGCCATCGAGGTAAGTTTCATTAATAACAATTTAAATGCGGTTTCATTTCATAAACGACTGAGATGAATAATTTCTTCAAGGCGCTATATCGTAAAAAAGTATCAGGAAATGCAAAACGCATTTTCATAGCTCATGAAAAAAAACAATAATTTTTTACCGACTTTATGCAATAAAAAAAAAAGGTGTTTTTTCTATTCTCTCTACAATATGTAGAATTTATCTTCATTATTTCATTTTGTTAGAATTTTGAATTAAAAGGCATGGTGTTATTCAATACAAGTATCATTTGAATACTTTAGATTTATTCCACTTGTTCGAAAATATGAGTACAAACATTTTTTTCTCTTTCGGTTATTTTGATTACGGATTGATACACGGATTTTCGGCAAACATATAATATTTCTGTGATATTGCACACATGAGCTACAAATAGGCTTGAAGATACCAATTGCATGTACATGTGTGGACATTCAGATAAAAGGTTGGATATCGAAAGTGAATACATTCAATACGTACGATTTTTAAAGACATCCCAAATTTGTACACAAAGACGGGAAGTGTTTCACCGTCCACAAAAAAATCGAATCATTATTTATATACAAAATATAGTCGAAAAAATCTGCATTGGCAAACACGTAGTACATTTAGCTTATATAAATTTAAGAGCTCAATAAATTCTGACGACCATAGTAAAAGGAAATAGAAATTTATCTATTGAAGAGGCTGTAAATCAATATTTAAAAATTTGTGATTTGTTATTAATTTTGCATTACTAACGACTATCAACTCTATCGATGCACAATGAATTAAAATAATCAAAATATGGTACATGTTGCTCTTTGCCAATAACGTGACTTTAATTGTTACATAACATTGTAAAATGTTACGTAAAATAAGATAACATGATATTACAATATATGAGGTAATATCATAACTTCATTATCAACTCAATATTTATTATAAAATAGAAGGACAGATGGACGGTAGGACGGAATGACAAAACGGGATAACACTATATCCCAGAGCCATTTCAGGGCGGAGACATAATAAAATAAGTGGTAAAGAGTAAACTCTTAAGAAATGGGATAATCAGATAGTTTTTGCTATTTAATTGTTAGAACTACAAAATAACTATCAACCAAACTAAACACATAAAAAACTACATATTCAATGCAAACATTATGATAAACATAATTATAGGTGGAGGGATATACATATATCTTTCAATAGTCAACAATAAATGTCGAGCAGAGATAAACATATATTGGCACAACATAATGGAAAAGTAAATATAGTTTTGACTAGACTTAGTAAATACATGTATGTTTAATTATTCTAATTATATGCTTTAACCAGTCTGATATACGATTGAAAGGCATAACATATGATCTCTAACGTCAGAGGGGCTTTTTTCCGAAAGAGCAACGTTTTGGCGAAAACTTAAACCGGTCGAAATCAGAGACTAAATCCCAAAATCAGACGTTTTACTAATCGGCGGAACTTAGTCAGGACTAAATTCTTAAAAATATGTTTTTGTCAAATCTATCGATAAGGGTTTGTCAAGATTCGTAAACATTTACGTCTCATTGAAATTAAGAAATCAAATTCATTATTTTTATAAATACCGGGATTAACAATCTATTCCGTTTTTATTTAAAAACCTCTTTTTTAAAAGTATGGTTTACATCAATGATATTTATGCATGTGCATATGTGTTGTCTATTTGTACATGCATGATTTAACTTTAAACTATTTCAATCCATGTAGGTTTTATGTTCTATCATACACGAGACATAGTAGCCGGTTTTACTATTTTTGGCAACAGCGTGTATTATAAACAAATAGATTTTCATATTTATTATATCTTAAATAATTTTCACATGTTTTCAGTGTTTTTGCCTGTGATAACACTACGTATCAATTTTGTACAATACAGTCGAATAACTTCAAATGACGTATATGTAATTTAGACACCAGCTGGATTCTTATATTCATACATATCTAATCGTAGAATGACTGAAAATAATATAAATATAAGTACTTAAAAATCATTCTTCAGATACTATGAGGCGATAATTTTGGAGGGGGCGTGACCAAATCTATCATAAAGCCCTTCAAGCTTTTTTGGATTTAATCACGCCCCGACCGAAATTATCACCTCATAATACTACATTTCAATACCCTCTCTTAACAATCAAACCTAAATAAATATTAATTTACTAGTATCAAATCAAAAAACAGAAAAGAGCGAGGAACCTCGACCTCAAATGTTGGTAATTCTTGTATTGTTAAATGTAGACAATATCTTTCCAAGTTTTTATCGTTTGCATTGCTATCACCATAACCTTGAAAAACATCGTATTTCTAGATGTTTGAAAAATGACTGTTTACTCTGCACACGCATGCGGGCTTTTATTATTGTACCCTGTTCGTGCAATCTATAAATTGTTTCAACTTTGCACGGATAGTGTGGTTAATTTCTGTGCATTATTTCCACACTGTGTTTCAATATCGCTTGTTATGCATGCAGTTGCCATGTATTCGGAGTTTTGCAACGTCATTCATCTGCCTCTTTCATACATGTTTCACTTATGTTTTCTCTAAAATTACATTTTTTTTATGAGACTTATTAGGTTTTTATTCTACTGCCATTAATCTTAAATGTATATAAACAAACTTATCGCATATCCTGTGATTTTTGTAGAACATGTACATCTAGAGTACATGAACTATGAATTGAACAACCGGCCAACCACACAAAATCATAGCTTCCAATGAAAACAATATGCAAAGATGCATATGTATACGTTTTCGGAATTAAAACAACCCTAACTTACGTCTCTTTCAGAAACGCAACTTAGATCCGAATAAATATTGGCGTAACTTTGTTAGTCGGGCTAACTTTAGTCTTTTGAGAAACCGGCCCCTGGAGTCTGCTCTTACCGTCGCACATTCCGCGGTCTGCGCAGTAAAAATCTTGACGACCATAGAAAAACGGATAAAGCAATATGATGATAACAGATATAACCTTTGAACTTTTGTTCAAGAATAATGAAATAGTACCACACTTTCCATTTGATATTGGACATGCATATCACGTGTACAAGTATTCTATTACAAATATTATAACACGGAACGTGAGTTTTAGAGAATAATAATTTTTGGATCAGTACATTTATAAAGTGTAAAT